>JAURVB010003266.1:0-88020 GCA_033002965.1 Piper betle | reverse complement strand
CTTCTTCTCCAAGCTCCACAACCAATTCTTTGCCCTTGGAAGGCTTGGAACTCTGCTTTGCTGGTGCCATCTTGAGGGTGAACTTCTTGGAAGAGAGGAGATGAAGAACAACAGCAAGAGGGATGGAAGAAGGGCTGCAATTTCAGCAACCAAGGAAGAAGAAGAAGAAGGAGAAGGGGAAGAAGAGGGACGCCCTTTGTCTTGGGCTTCAAGAAAGGGGAGAGGGATGGAGCAATCTGAATTTGATTTTCAAAAGTAAAAGTTGTTACACAATTCTGTTACAGCCCACTTTTATAGGCATCTTCCCTAGTGAAATGACCAAAACGCCCCTACCCAATTACCCCTACTAACAACCCTACTCATCTACTAACAATATTCATAACAATTCCCTCCCCATGAAACACAACCTTGCCCTCAAGGTTGCAAATACAACAAATTACAGACATCAACTTTCCATGTGCGCTGCAGCTGGGAGAGATGTATGGACATGAACACCCGCGACTACCGAAGCTTTCAATTGAGATATGTGGAAGACGTTGTGTATTTGAGAATCTGCTGGTAGCTGCAACTCATAAGCTACTTGACCAATGCGCTTGGTGATTGGAAAAGGACCATAAAAGCGAGCAGCTAGTTTGTTTGATCGCTTGGTTCTCAAGGAATTTTGTCGGTATGGCTGGAGTTTCAAATAGACCTGCTGCCCCACTTGGAACTCAGCATCACGGCGCCGGAGATCATGATAATGTTTCATCCTCAGTTGTGCCGTCGCTAAATTGTCCTTCAATTCCCTCAACAACTGATCTCTAGTCCTCAGCACCTCATCAACCTCTGTTGTCTTAGCTGTTCCGGGAATGTATGACAAAAGGGTGGGTGGCTGCATATTGTACACGGCTTCGAAAGGACTCATTCGGATTGCTGATTGGAAGCTGGTATTGTAACAAAACTCAGTCCATGGCAGCCATTTAACCCACGTATGAGGTCTATCTGCTGTAAAACATCTCAAATATTGCTCCAACACCTTGTTTATTGCTTCGGTTTGGCCATCGGTTTGAGGGTGATAGGCGGAGCTGTAGTTGAAGGCGACCCCTTGTAAGCTGAAAAGTTCCTTCCAAAAAGCACTAGTGAAGGTTGGATCCCTGTCACATACAATCGAAGCCGGCATTCCATGCAATTTGAAAATTTCATCAAAGAACAACTTGGCAATAGATTGAGCCGAAAAAGGATGAGCAATAGGAAGGAAATGGCTGTACTTGGAAAGCCTGTCAACCACCACAAAAATGCCATCTTTTGCATGACTCTTTGGCAATCCACTAATGAAGTCCATGCTAATGGAAGTCCATATTTGTTGGGGTATAGGAAGTGGTTGTAATAATCCAGCTGGTGCTAACGTGGAGCTCTTGAACTTTTGACAAATGTCACAATTCTGCAAATAGCTCATCACGTCCTTGTGCATCCGAGACCAAAAGAAAACCGCTCTAAGTCGCTTCAAGGTCTTTTGAATCCCCTCATGAGTACCATCATGAAACTCTTTCAGAATGATGGGTATAACATCCATTTGGGAAGTCAAGTAAATCCGGTGTTTGTAAAATAAGATGTCGTCCCTCACTTCCCACCTTGAGGACAACTTGTTGTCAACACATTGCTGTTTCAACTTCAACAAATGCTCATTGGTAGTATAGGCCTGTTTTATCACCCCTAACCAACTTGGCAAAGCCACGGAGAGTGCTGCACAAGAGGGCGTACCTGTTTGCTTGGACACATTACCGACGGTTTCCAGCAAGTCGCCTTCCTGCTGTCTTGACAAAGCATCAGCAACTCTATTTTCCTTCCCGGGTTTGTATTCGATGACAAAGTCGTATCCTAACAGCTTCACCAACCATTTCTGTTGTGCCATGGTATGAATCTGCTGATCCCATAAAAACTTGAGGCTGGAATGATCTGTCCGGACCACAAATGATCGACCCAACAAGTAGTGACGCCACTTTTGGACAGCCAACACTAAAGCCATCATCTCCCTTTCATAAGTTGACAGCAATAAATTTCTCCCATTCAATTTCTTACTGAAAAATGCAATGGGCTGGTTTTGTTGCATCAAAACAGCCCCTATTCCCATCCCACTCGCGTCACACTCAATCACAAAGGGTATATCAAAGTTTGGTAACACCAGCACCGGAGCCTTTGTGAGAGCTTGTTTCAGGTCATGGAAGGCTTGTTCCGCTAGAAGGTCCCAATGATAAGCATCCTTTTTCAGTAAATCCGACAATGGAGCTGCTAGAGTACCAAAGCCCTTGATAAACTTTCTATAATACCCAGCTAATCCCAAAAAGCTCTTATACTCTTAACTGATCTCGGCGTCGGCCAATTCACAATAGCCTCTATTTTTTCCTTGTCCACGCCAACACCTTCGGATGAAATAACATGTCCCAAATACTGAATTTGACGCAACCCAAAAGAGCATTTTTCCTTCTTAGCATACAACTCATGTCTAAGCAATTCAGCTAGCGTCAACTCAAGATGGTATAGATGTTCATCCCAACACTTGCTGTATATAAGAATATCATCAAAGAAAACTAATATAAATTTTCTGAGATATGGAGCAAATACCTCATTCATCAAAGCTTGGAAGGTGGAAGGAGCATTGGATAATCCAAACGGCATAACCTTGAACTCATAATGCCCATGATGTGTCCGGAAAGCTGTTTTGTGGACATCCTCTCCATGCATTCTTATTTGGTGATAACCTGACCTCAAATCCAGCTTAGAAAAATAGGTAGTACCATGTAATTCATCCAAGAGTTCATCAATGTTGGGAATGGGAAATTTATCCTTTATCGTTGCCTTGTTGAGAGCTCTATAATCAACACACATCCTCCAACTTCCATCTTTCTTCTTGACTAGCAACACCGGAGCTGAATAGGGACTTGATGTAGGCTGAATTACTCCATCCTCCAGTAATTGCTTCACTTGTCTCTCAATTTCATTTTTCTGGAAGTAAGGATACCGATACGGTCTCACGGCTACCGGCATCGTTCCCTCCTTGAGGTTCACATGGTGGTCATGAGGGCGTGTAGGTGGCAGCCCCTTGGGTACAGCAAACACTTTGTCAAACCTTAGCAATAGCTGATCCATTCCATCTTGTTGTTGAGCTGTTAAAGTGGTTTCCGGTAGACCCAAACCCCTGCTGTTCACCACTTGCAAATTCATCAATAACCCCTGTTTTCTTTGTTTGAAAGATTGTGAAATACGCTTCTTATCACACAACTGATCCGGAGGAGTGATCTGCCCTCTTAACTCCACTGTTTTATCTTTATCTTTGAAGGACATCGTGAGGGATTCAAAGTCCCATAAGATTGGCCCCAACGTCTTCAACCATTGGATACCCAAAACGATGTCAATCTCTTCGAGCTGAAGTATGAAAAATTCCGAAGTTGTAGCATATCCTGGAAATTCAATCTTGATAGCTGAACACCTTCCCCCACAACTCATTCGGTCGCCATTGGCAATCTGAACTTTGGGTCCATTGCTGGTTTCCTTTGGCAACTTCAATTTCTGAACCAGCTTTGCATTCACAAAATTGTGGGAGCTACCCGAATCAATCAGAATTGTCACTTGGTGTCCACCCACTCTTCCGATAACCCTCATGGTGTTTGAGGTAATGATTCCCGTCAAAGCATTCAAGGAGATGGCTGGAGTAAGGGAGTCATCTTCCGGGTCACTATCATCATCCTCCGACATTTCCTCCTCCCTTTCCACTTCAATGACAAATAACCTTTTACACTTGTGTCCGGGTACAAATTTCTCGTCACACCTGAAACACAATCCAGCCTCCTTTCTCTCTTGCAATTGCTTGATGCTGAATTTCCGTCCATGAGGATTCTCCTTGAGTTGCTGCTGCTCTGCTGCTACCCCAACATCAGCCTTGACCGACCCAAAACTTCCTCCCTTGCTAGACGTTCCAGCTGCATATTGATATCCCCTGTTCAATGCTCTCCCAATTGTTGCTGATTTCTGATTTACATGGGTCTCCAAATGTCTAGCCAACCCTTGAGCGTCCAATAAGGTGTCCGGCTTCCTAGCTTTCACCTCCATCCTCAATTGGGGCTTGAGACCACAAGTATAGCTGCTGATCCTCTGCTTTTCAGTCATGCTTCCAGCTCTAGTGGCCAATCGGTTAAATTGAACGGTGTACTCTTGAACTGTTGTGTCCTGTTTTAACCGAGTAAGGTCGCCATAAAAATCCTCATACTCCGAGGGACCGAACTGAAGATTCATGGCTTCCTTCAATTCAGGCCAGCTTGGACGTCCCTGATGTTCTTGCAGCATATCAAACCAAATTTGTGCATCATCCTCCAAATGAAAACTTGCCAACTCAACTTGCAATCTCTCTTGGACGTGGTGCAGCTTGAAGAATTTTTCTGCCCTGCTGAACCATGAAATTGGGTCCTTGGTTCCATCAAATTTTGGGAAGCTAATCTTGGAGCCTTTCAAGAAATCTTCATATGGGTCATCATAGGCAGCAATATCCCTGCAATTTTGGGCAGCACCTTCCTGGAAATTTTGTCGAACAGGTGCTCTACCTCTCCTGCCCAAACCAAATTGCTTCCTTCCTCCTTGCAACAACGCCTCTTCCAGCTGTTCTTGGTGGTTCAAACCCTGCAATCCATCATCCCCAAGTAGCCTACCCTGCAACAATTCATCACAAGATTGCCTACCCTGCATTCTATCCTCACAAGGTCGCCTTCCAAGCAACCCATCTTCACAAGGACGCCCCATACCTGCTGAAATTGGATGATGATCAACCATACCCTGCAACAGCCCCTCATGGTGACGCCCCCTCTCAGCTGATGACAACAACACCCCTTGGGGACGTCCAGCATGAGATTCCAGCCCCTCTTGAGGGCGTCCAACATGGGATTCCAGCAATGGATCATCCCTCTCCATACCCATTGCAGGAACCCTCCCCTGAATTGTCCCAATCCCTTCTCTATTTCCCAAACCATCACTTCTTGATTGCAGTAATAAATCAAATTTTGATGACATATTGGTAATGGCAGCAATCAATTGATCTTGAACCTTCCTAATCTGGGATAATTCATCAAGATGGGGTGAAGAAGACGTACCTCCCTCGACTTGCTCTGATACCAATCTGGTAGGAGCTTCTTCTCCAAGCTCCACAACCAATTCCTTGCCCTTGGAAGGCTTGGAACTCTGCTTTGCTGGTGCCATCTTGAGGGTGAACTTCCTGGAAAAGAGGGGATGAAGAACAACAGCAAGAGGGATGGAAGAAGGGCTGCAATTTCAGCAACCAAGGAAGAAGAAGAAGAAGGAGAAGGAGAAGAAGAGGGACGCCCTTGTCTTGGGCTCCAAGAAAGGGGAGAGGGAAGGATCAATCTGAATTTGATTTTCAAAACAAAAGTTGTTACACAATTCTGTTACAGCCCACTTTTATAGGCATCTTCCCTAGTGAAATGACCAAAACGCCCCTACCCAATTACCCCTACTAACAACCCTACTCATCTACTAACAATATTCATAACACAAGGAACTCAATCTTGAAAGAAACCAACTCACAGGAAGCATTCCTTCGTCGCTTGAAAACATCTCTTCTCTACTTCTCTTCGTCTAAGTTTTAACAACCTACAAGGAGCAATCCCAAGTGAGATCGGTCATCTATATCTGCTGCGTATATTGGACCTACGCTTCAATTTATTTAGTGGAGAGATCCCTCCCAATCTTGCAAATTGTCTTTCTCTTGAAGTAATGGATTTGGGCGGTAACCGCATAAGAGGGAAAATCCCATATCAGTTGGGTTCCTTGTCTAGGCTGAAGACACTCAGACTTTATTTTAACCAACTCACAGGAAGTATTCCTTCGTCACTTGGAAACCTCTCTTCTCTTTACATTCTTAACCTAAGTTCTAACAGTCTTAATGGGACACTTCCCATTGAGCTTGGCCATCTCAAGAGCTTATCAATTTTCGATGTGAGTTCAAATCAAATATCTGGCACCATTCCAGATTCAATTTACAACCTTTCTCACATCACATCATTTTCAATCGGGCAAAACAAGCTGTCAGGGAAGCTTCCAACAAATCTTGGCATGCAGCTGCTCCCTAATCTAGAATTCTTTAATGGAGGTTCAAATAAACTAGGAGGGCACATCCCAGTTTCTCTCGCTAATGCGTCCAAACTTGTTGATCTTTCATTGTCCCACAACGAGTTCAGAGGATTGATACCAAATTTCATGGGATGTAACAACAAGGAGGGCTTATGGTATTTAGATTTGATATCCAACAAACTGGGGAGTGGGGGCACGAATGATGACATGAGCCAATTCATTCCATCTCTTGCCAATTGCTCTCGTAACCTTCAAAGACTAGTCCTTGGTGACAATCAACTCTCAGGAGGCATTTCTGATGAAATTGGGAAACTTAACGTCCTTAGTGTACTACACTTGACTGGTAACAAAATCGCTGGAAAGATTCCACCAGCTTTGTGCAATATTGCTCCATTGAAGGAACTCTACCTGGGAAACAACCAACTGGTGGGCGCAATTCCAGATTGTCTTGGAGAAACTTTGAATCTTACCTATTTAGACCTCTCTCAAAACAAGCTATTACGAGGAGACATGGCATAGGAATACGCCCTCATAATGCCAGATGAATGCAGATCCCCATGCTTGATGTATATTGAACTTATGTAGTTATTATATATACAGCTCAAATTAAATGTATCTTTTCTCTTCCAGAGTTCAAATTTTTGTTATGGGGATTGATTGAATGGTAGTGGAGCTGGTTTGCTCTTGGGATCATATTAAAATTTCAGCTTAAGGTTGGATTCATGTTTAGTTTTCTTCTAAGTATGGTTGAGCTAAATTGTTTTTGTTTAAATAAATTACTTGTCTACCACATACTAATTTTGCACGTTTTATCTTTTATTGAGAGTCTTAGGTTTTAATTAATTAAAATCTTTAAGTGTTACAACTTAAGAAATTAAGTTAATATTTATTAACTCATCTAGTTTTATCGTCTTGGATCCTAATGTAACACCCAGCCTCGGCTCTGATTGGGCTGGTTGTTACAATCCCTCTGGCATTTTCATTTTGGACATTGTTCAGATGATACTTTTGATGTTTTGAAGAAACAAGGATTACTTGATGTTGAGAGTGACACTTCTACAATGAGAATCTGTAATAGTTGTCAACTATCTAACTCAAGAAAGTTTCCTTTTGATAGTCATGTTTTGAGATGTGATGCTTCTTTTCAGAAAATACATTGTGACATTCGTGGACCAGCTCCCACATCTTCTTTTGAAAATTTTAAATTCTATGTTATGTTTGTTGATGATTGCACAAGATTTATTTGGCTTTATCCTCTATATACTAAATCTGGTGTTTACTCTGCTTTCTTATCTTTTGAGATATTAATTGATAGACAGTTTTCTGGTGAAATCTTGACCTTTCAATCAGATGGTGGAGGTGACTTTATGTCCCACAGATTTCAGTGACATCTAGCTGAAAATGGAGTTGTTCACTAGATTTCTTGCCCATACACACCTGAGCAAAATGGGTTTGCTGAAAGGAGGCATAGAAGTATTGTGGAACTTGGACTTGCTCAAATGTTTCATAGCAAAGTACCTCACAAGTTCTGGGAGTTAGTGCCTAAACATGAAGGAATGAATGCCATAGGTACTAAATGGGTGTTTAAAGTTAAATACAATGTTGACAGCACTGTTGAGAGACTCAAAGCTTGATTAGTTGCAAAGGGATACAACCAATAAGAGGGGATTGATTCTTCAGAAACCTTTTCCCCAATTGTCAAACCAGAAACAGTTAGATTAGTACTCTCTATAGCTGCTGCTAAACATTGGCACTTTCACTAGTTGGATGTGAAAAATGTCTTACTCAATGGCATCTTGAATGAGACAGTTCATATTTCTCAACCACCAGGGTTTTAAAAACAGCAAGTTCCCAACAAGCAGATTAAAGAAGGCTTTGTATGGCTTGAAACAGGCACCGCGTGCATGGTTTGACAGTTCAGCCTGTTCTTGTTCTCCCAATGATTTGTGTCAAGTACTTCAGATTAGTCATTTTTTTGTCATGAGGAAAGGAGCTGATATTGTTGTTCTTCTCCTATATGTAGATGACATGCTCATTTCTGATAACTCTTCTACTTTGTTAGCTGATTTCTTACATCATTTGAAGAGTGAGTTTGCAATGAATGTTCCGGGACTGGTGCATTTTTTTCAGGGAATTCAAGTTCAAACTACTGAAAGTGGTTTATTCTTGTCTCAAGAACGATATGCAAAGAAAATTCTTGACAAAGCTGAGATGCTTGACTGCAAACCTCTTTCAACTCCAATAGTGTGTAAACAAGAAGCTTGTGAAAACTGTCAAAATCAATGGTGCCCTTTATGTAGCGCAATATCCTCTTGACTTGCGGAAAATGAAACTCTGCTTACAAACTGAATGAACAGCAAAGGATAATCTGGCGTTGTGAATGTAAGATATTGCAGGGGCCCGACTATCTGCTTATATAAAGCGGCATCATGCAATGGTGGAGAGTTTTCACAAGCTTGTTGTTTACCAACATTGGACTCTAACTTCAACCTGACTGCTTTTTCTAATTCTGATTGGGCAGGATGTCCACTTACACGAAGTTCCACAACCGGGGACTATACATGTAGATAGATATATATATATATATATATATGCATTCATTCTATGGGTGTCCAATACAATAAAGAGAAAAATTAAAGTGAGCTAGATCTGATCATATAGCTTACATTACATGGATGAATGGATATATCAAAAAATAGTAAATTTTTCGCAAATATAAATCACTTATTATGTAGATAAATGGATAAATAGATTATCAATTTATAAGATTAGGTTTCAACAAAATTCGTGAGATATTTCAGACTTTATATATAGTTCATTTTTGTGCTTTTCCTTAAAGTATGTATAGTCCATTTCTTCACGAAATCCTTATTAAATATCTAGGATGCCTTTTTTAAAAAAATATAAGTGGATTGAATGTACTTGCCTGACTCCTAATATAGATTAGTAGATCACAAGTTAGGATTTTCCCCAACCCAATAGGTCACCTTAGCTCCAAAAATGACCTAGCCCCTCTATTTTCGAGCCACTTAGGCCCAACCACTTAGAGTTTGGACCTAAAATTTCTATGGGCTCAAGCTCATGGTATTGGCTAACTATGCCCATTGACCTTGGCCTATTTGTAGTTTCTAAGCCAATCAACCACCCTTAATACAATTGGTGCTCGGCTCATTAACACTCTTCCCAACACCATAAGGCCAACCTTAGTGGATCTTGTTCACCATGTTAGCCCATGGGCTAATACTTGGTAAAAATTCCATATGAACCTTAGAGTGTTAGGGCACACTTGTCCAAATTTCAACCTATTTGGTCGGTCCAAAAAATCATCAAGTTAAGTCTATTCAATGAAACCTAGATATGGGATAATTCACTAAGGGTACTTATTCGATTAAGGGGTACTTAATGAGGTTTAACACTCTATTAAGCTAATAACTAAGATAATTATTTGTCTTATTTGATATGCATATGTCGAGGCTTTGCCTCGTTTTGCTTGTTATGTTGGTCAGCGCGTGATTTGGTTCACTTGGTAGGTTATACAGAGTGAGCTCGTTGGATCAGGACGAGGAGTTTAACTCGTCTAGATTTATTGGACTCTTCTTCTTCACCTCTGATTGACTCCATGTGTGAGATTTTAACCAAGTTTTAGACGTAGGATGGCGTCGGTGGCATTTTGTTGGATCCTTCTCATGCCAAACCATTTAGATGAGCTTTCCCTTAAGTTTAACAAAACTACAAAGATAAGATCCCTTGTTAGTTTTCGAATTGAAGATTCAGAAATGTATAATATAAGCCCCTCCCTAATGCATAATTTTATGGATTTCACAATTAAAAGAGTGAGTAGTATGGAGATATGCATATTGTATTGGTACCTTTTACACCCTGAAATAGTGCAATGTATGTAGGGTATTGCGAATGCACCGTGTTTCTGAAAACCGTAGAATTTTGGTTTTGAGCCACCTCGGTATTGTGGTGGGTGATAAACGGAGGATGAGACTACGTAAGCTTCTTATGTATGTTATGTTTATTGCCGCGCATGCAAGCCAACACTTTTATGAAGTATTCTATCCTTTCTCACTACTCAATGAATCTTTCTTAAGTTTTACGATATCTTCGTGAGTGTTAAGACTGGTAATCAAACTTTTTGATTACTAATGATTTTTCCTATATATATATATAGGTTTGTAGTCTAGATGACCGGCACATGCAAATGGATCAGAGGGCTCATGGCGGGGGATCACACTTAGTGTGTTTTGTTATGACTATGTATTAAAGATTTGGATTGTATTATTTGCGGGCATGTGTTGTAAGATCTTTATGAATGTTGTGTGATTTGGATTAAGTCTATGTAATTATTGATTTCGCATGAGTGTTTCTTTTAGTTTATATTATATTATTGTTGTGTGCAGTATCAACTTTGGGGTACTCTACCTATCATCTATAGGGTATGTAACCCTCAGAGTCCTTAATCCCGACGAGGAGCATTTAAAGGTATACTAAACGTATTTGGTTAAAGCTATTTGTGTGTTAAATGAACGTGGATAGAGGAGCATAGGTTCGTGCCCTATGAAGTTATAATGTCCTGACACTTGATGATGCCTTGTGCAGTTAATTTTTCCATAGGTGGGTATATGGAACAGGTAACACGACCCGGTGCTTACGTTAACGCAATTCATATGCATCAAGTAATTAAGATATGTAGTCTAATCACTTGAACTAAGAATAAGGACTAGAGTATATCACACTATCCAACCTCTTAAGTGCAGTAGGGGTGCGCCTCTTCCATAGTTCAGAGAGATCACTTTTTTTATGTTGAGTTAAGAGAGATAATTAACATTATATAAAGTTATCCTCTTAGTCGCAGGGATATCTTGCCTCTCTCACTGCTCGGAGTGGGCATGTTAGGAGCTTAACTTTAAGAATCTCTCCAATGGTACTATGATATAAGCATGCATGGTATGAACTCATGTAAGGTTGCCTGTCCTAAATCTCTTTGAGGGTTGAGATCTACTTCTGTAAAGTTTATATGATAGTAGTCCAATGAATAGCTTTCCAAAATATAACATCGCAGTTCGGTCTACCCTAGGATTGAAAAATGAGGTGATACAATTTGGTATCAAAGCCAACTTCTTGAACTATTAAAATGGCTAACCTTCGAAATGTGTGTTGTATGCACACATATGTTATATGGTATGATTATATGTTGGGGAATGTATGATGGTATGTCTATGTATGGTTACGTTACTATACCCCCATGAGCCGATCCACAGCTTCACAAGAAGGCATGTTTTTCTTCTTGAATGTGTGGCTTTTATGTGTTTCAATTACTTATTTTACAACTGATTCGCATGCATAGCATAAATGGAGGCCAACCAGACTTCGTGGAAGTTGTATTATGTATGTGAAGAGATCTAGAATTCTTATAAGTTATAATGATAAAAATATTTAACCACACCTAGAGTAGTGCTAGAAATAGATCAAAATATGATGATCATCAGATAAAAAAGCAAATAAATTCTTATACAAAATATTACAAGAAATTTATTGATTGATGATAATCAGACATAGCTGCAAACAATAATCAACATAAAAAAGGTTTTTTTTAAAAAAAATAAGAGTGAACAAAAAGGGGACGAACCAGAAATGGCGAGATAGTCACAATTAAAGGTTTGAAGGAAGGAAGAAGATGGATGGGAAGAAGTGTGCTCTTTTTAATCTGTTCCTGTAGTCGTCGACCACGGTTTGGTGGATGTTAACGGCAGCTTCCATGGTAGAATTGGGAGAAGTTGAAATTAGGGTGAGTACATGCTACATGTACCGGCAAGAAAAAATTAGGTTTTTTTAATTACTAACTGCATCGGAGGACGATTATTTGGACACATTTCGGAGGTTTTCTCTCACAAAAAATAACCGCGAGTAATGGTAAAATTATAGTATTAGCATCAGAATGAAATTTGATGCTAAATTTCCGATGCAATTACTCCACCTTCTTGTAGGGTGTTTGGAGATGTGATTGTACTTATTTACTGTTTTGTATTAGGCGGCTAAGAACTAATTCAATTTTATTGCTTATTCAACTAAATTTCAGGTGTTACAATTGATGTTACATATTAATTATAAAAGAGAATTATAAAGATTATATGAAATGTGTTGATGTAATTTGTGTTTAATAAAAAAAATTACTAAGATTACAAAGTTACACAATGTTAAAAAAAAAAGGTACATAAAGGAGTCAATTAACGTTAACCTAATTATTTTTACAAAAAACTAAGATGGGTACCTCATAGTCTATGAGAGTTATACCCCTACTTTGAACATTTTTTTTTGTGGGTCTTACATCGTGAAGTTTTGTAGGAAATAAAATAAAATTTTTTTTAGACATCAATATAACCTATTTTTTATATTTTAAAATATGTTAATTTAAAAATATTTTAAATTAGTATTTTCACGATTATCTTGATACTTAAGATGGAGTAAAAAATATTATATATATTTAAAATTTTTGCAATTTTTTAATTTTTAATTTTTATATTTATCAATGTAGATTTTATGTAATAAGAACAACTAAACTGCTCTAAATAAAAACTATAATGTAATTCATGTAAGCAAGGCTCTTTTATTTTTATACTAGTCGTTAACCCGTGTTATGCCCAGCTAAAGGATTTGAAACAAATTATAATTATAATAGATTTAAAAACAAATCTAATTACAATAATAAAGTATTAAAGGATTCAAAATAAATCTTATTCACAATAAAAAATAATATTTTTATTAGTAAAAATAATAATAATAAGATAAAATAATTAGAAGGCACATGAGAACACCTTATTAGAAGTCCTCTATTATATTAGTATAGATTATAGGGTATTTATTTGTGTTATTTTTTTGATATTTTTATAGTAAATTTAAAAATAAAATAAAAAGAAGTTGTTAAGGTGTTTGGAAAAGGGATTATTATTATTGAATAAAAAGAATGTGAGAGAGTATAGAAGAAAACGTGAGAGAAAAAAACAGGGGCGAGGCTTTTTTTATGTATAAAAAATGTTTTTCTTTGGACAAATTCTTTCTCCCGTCCTCTTCTTCTCGGCGGTAGACTCTTCTTTTTTCTTCTTCTAGGTTATTGCCTTTATCACGATACATCTCTACTTTTTTTTTTGATTTCTAGTAGGCAACGTCTAGAGAGAGTGAAGAGGGTCCCGCCAGAGATAAGAGGAGCGAGGAGAGGAGAGTGGAGAACGACCCTTTTTTCTTCCTGCACGTCCCCTCTTTCTCTTTTTTATTATTATTATTTTTTTTAACAAGAAATTGATTTCTTTCTAGAGTTAAACCTAATGGAGTAGAGAGTTGGTAGAGAGACAACCAACACAACAAGTGCGCAGTGCAGGCTAATAATTCCTCGGGAATTAAAAGTTTGTCTTGATTTTTTTTCCTTTCTTTTTCTTTGTTGCAGAGATAAGAGGTTTTATTTCAGCAAAAACATATAAAAAACCTTTTGCAAATGACTTTTTTTCTTTACAAATTGTACACTCTTTCATAATTCATTTCTTTGAAATGGAATTGGGCATGGAAATAACAGTGCCCATCAATCATATATATATATATATATTCTATGTGCAAAATCATGACAAAGTAGAAGGCAAGGGAGGAGGCGATGCCTCAACTCCAAGATGTCCCCACTGTTTTTTGACAAGAATGCAAAGGAAGAAAAAAGGGAGAGAACGCAAAGAGGGAGGCAATGCCTCAACCTTAGACCTTTTCCTTCCTTTGTCGATGGAGCCTTCTTCTACCTTGTGAAGCCTTGGAAACCTTCTTCTCTGCTTTCTCTACATTTTTTCAACTTCCATTAATTGCTGGACTTGGGGTTTCTTCAACTTACTTCATTTTCCTCCTTTTTGCCTTCTGATTCATGTTGACATATTTTTTTAAAAGAAACACATGTCAAAAAAATTAATAAATGGAAAAAATAATTCCCATTTGAACTTTTAGGAAAAGGGGCAAATCATACAAATTTATATGATCACTGCCGTGTTTGTTTTTCAATTGATCAGATAATGGAATATAGAAATTGGTGATTTGAAGTTGTTCATATAAATATTAGAAATACTTCCCATTTGAGATTTTAGGACAATGCTAGAACCATATGACATAAGCTTTGCATTTTTTCACTTCATTTATAACAATAATGGCATATTAATTAGTTTAAGTTAAGCTGATTAGCTCTGTGAACTATGAAAAATCAAGGAAGGCTTCTAATGGACTTACTTTTCTAAAATTCTATTTTCAATGTAACAAGCTTCCTTGTGATTTTTTGAACTCCAAGTTAGAAGAGAGGAAATTATTGGAAAATTCAACGGAACAAGTTGTTGATATCTTTCTCTCCAACAAGTCATTTAGTTTTAAATTTGAAAAATAATTAGTTATTGGGATTTAAGAAATTTTGTTTTTAAAAAAATACACATTTTTTTTATGGGCACATCTTGCATTTAGTTGATATACCGTTTGAGCTTGTTTGTGATTTTTGTCAACTACAAGGTAAAGAGAAGAGAAGCAGCAGCCACAAAGCATATCTGGGTTGCAAAAAAATCAAAAAACAGATGCAAATTGCAATACATGGGAGAATCATATGGATCGCTTGAGTGGGTTAGCAGATGATCTACTGGTCCATATTTTACCTTTTCTTCCACTTGATAATGCAATTTCAACAACCAAATTGTCAAAAAGATGGAGATTTCTTTGGACAAGAATGACCGCGTTGGATTTTAGAAAATATGACAATAGTAACTTTATCAATATGGTATTGGTCTTTCATAACGGCTTCAAAATTCGGTCATTCAAGATTGATCTTAGTGACCATCTTTCTTGTGATGAAGAATATGCAGGTTCAGATAGCTCAGAGCACTATAATCGATTTGCTGATTGCATGTTGAATTCGTGGTTATATTTTGCAACATCTCGTTTTGTTGAGGAACTCAGTTTCGTGACATATCAAAATTCATTGCCTCATCATCTATTCCATTGTCAGTCTATTACAGACATGAAGCCTTCAACTTTCTCACATTGAGCTAAATGGCAATGATATTGAACGTTTGATATCTGGTTGTCCTGTTCTTGAGTGGTTGTCTTTGAGTGACTGCAATCGTGGGGCAGTTTTGAATATAACTATCAGAAATCCAAGGCTCAAGGGAGTTAAAGTGTTTGATTCATGCTCCAGTGGTGGGATATACATGAATGCACCACATTTGCCACTGCTAGAATTTGGCAAATATAACCTTCTTCTTCCACTGCTTGATACCAAAAGTTTTATTGCCAATATCTTCGATAATTTCATTGCATTGTGATAATGGTCAAGTTAGACTGGTTATGGAAAAAAAGGAGTTATTTGTTGGGCATTTTTTGATTGTATGCTGATTTTTGTATCGCCTGTTCGATCGCAGAGAACGAAAATGAGTACAAATTTAGGTTTTAGTATGATAAAAAGGATCAACTTCCAAATACGAGTTGAATGAATAATTCTATCAAAATGATGGACGAATTAATCCAACAAAAGCTTTGAAATGCTTCCTCTTCAAAGATAGGAGCTTACAAATGGACTTTTCTTTATAGATTACTAGATTTAAATATCAATTTTTTGCACTTTATATATGAGCCGTACATGTTAACAGTTTATTTACTATCTAATATATATTCCTTAAAACAGTCTAGAAGTGACATGTAATTCGCAACAAGGTGCTATCTGCTGCTACAAACTTTTTCTTTTCATACTAGAATTTGTAGTGCTTACTTTCGCATGTTCATTTGATGTATTCAGGATATTTACTCTGAATTGAATGATAATCGACTGAATTCATTGAAGACAAGGTGCTAGTATTTGACAGCGAGGCTCTCACTATTTCAGATTCTAAATGCTGCTTGTCTCTTCATCCTTTTTCTTCACAATGTTGAAAATTTGAAAATAAGCATACGACCAGAGATGGTCATCCATGTTATGCAGGAAGGCAACTCTTTTCAGAAAACTAAGGTGGCTGGTGTTAGATTTAACCATTATTTGTCTTTGTCTTATTAATTTGTCCATCCTCTCCACTCATACACATCTATCTGTTCAACTTGGTCCTTGGATGGTTCTGCCATGCATCGAAGAAGTCATTGGAATTTCTGGAGCAAAAAATAGGAGCGGACAGATTGAAATCACTGAAGGTTGTTGAAATAGAACTTTTTCATGAAGAATCTTTCATTCGAAATGATGAAATTGAAGTGTTGAGGATCCTCCTGAATGGTCTCACGAAATTGGATAGGTTGACCCTCAGAGCCAAGAAAGATGTTTGTCATTATGAATCAGATGCAAATAGGCTTGAGATGTTTTTTTGTACTGTTAAGAAGCTTCTCTCTTTTCCTAGGGCATCTCCAAATTTGGAGATTGATTTCTGCTAGTTTTTATTGTTGCTAAGGTGTTTAGGGGCCAAATATTCATACCGCCCCCCTTTTTTATTAGGCAAAATTTAGGGGCCGAACATTCTTCCCCCCTCCTCTTTTTATAACGAAATATTTAAGGGACAAATACTTTTGTTGCCAGAGATGTAAATGAGTAGGATGATTCTTGAGAATAAAGACTTGCATGGATGGGTTAAATTTTCAGAACTATTTTTTATTTATCTCTTAATCGACCATTTTGTACCTAGAATAAGGTGCGCTATTAATAATACCAGTTAAGGTTTTGCATTATATGTGACTTTCTAGATTTTGCATTATGCGTGACTTTCTTATAGATAAACTCATCTTTTACATAAAGGGACTCTTTTTTTATAGATCAAAGGATATAGAGTATGATGGTCCTTTTTTTATTTTTTTGTTTTTGATGTATTTTTTAATTTATAAAATGACCTACTTTTCATCATATCACAATTTTTAGCTACATTTTAATTATTAAATTAGAGTTGATATGTTGGTAAATCATCTTTTCTTTAGCTATTGCCTTTGGGTAGAAATGTGGAGCCAATGTGTGGTTTAGGCACCTTAATTCTCTTGTTCCATGAGAAGAATAGGAATAAATACAAGAAAGTTAGATGATAATTTTGACAAGAAAATTTTTTTATGATCCTTCTCCATGTAATCCCCTTGTAATCCACCCAATAATAGGGGGTCATTACCTTATTTTTTCTCTTGTATCTTTCTGTGGAGTAAGGTTGTAACACTCTAATTCTGCCCAAAGAATAGGACCAAACCGTGATATTATAATTTCAAAGTTACTCATTAGGCTATTACATCTAAACATTACAGAAGTAGATCTCATCCCTCTAGGAGGCTTAAGAGGGATACCTTACAGGGATTTCATAGAATGCATGCAATATCATATTACATAGGACAGATTTTACACTTAAGGCTCATATATGACCATTTTGAGTCACACAGAGGCAACACCTCCCTTGTGACTTTAAAAAATGCGATGATCACTCAAGCTACACGGAGGCAATAAACCCAATGTAACTAAGAACTTTGATGTTGTGACATGCTCCAAGTCTTGCACTTTGTTTCAATGATTGGATTAGGTAATTTGATTTTATAATTCAGAGGAGCGAAATAAAATAAATACCGGGTCATGGTTATCTATTCCACATACCTTGTAAGGAAAAATTAAACACAGGGCATCATCAAATGTTAAGGCATCATACCCAAACACTCAGTCTTCATGTGGGTTCGTGTGATAAAACCCGTATGCTCTTCCTACCTACATTTATCTACACTTACACACAACTGTACCAAATGCATTTTGTGTACCTATGATAGCTCCTCATCTTGTTCCAAAACTTTGAGACTTATACATCTGTAGTCAATGGTTAGCCTATGCCCTAAAGTTTAACTGCTCCAAAATGATGTATTATTACGAAAATAACAAATTATATGCATACGCAAGCACCATATCATAACCCAATCCAAATTCATGTGTAGTCCAAAATAAAGTTAAGGACTCATGCCCACAAATACAATCATCCCACAAAAGAAGTTCAACATAACAAAAAAGATACACAGAATGACCCCTCCCACTACCACCAAGCCGCCGAGCCTCGCGTCTAAGCTGGCCAAAAAAGTTTGATTACTGGCCCAAAATAAATACCGGTAAAAGCAATATTGGCAAATGTATTCTATTACCCATGGGAATTTAGAAACTTCAGAAAATTCCTCATAGGTTGTAAGCAAACATGACATAATTTATATAGGTTGGCACTCATGAGCGACAAAATTTCATAAACATACATAAAAGCATATGCCCTCACAACTTTTGTATAACACCCGCCATGGACTCAGGCGACAAAGGAACAGTAAAGTTAGTACTGCAAATTTTAGAAATATATTGCGTTATGTAGTATCTGCGTACATTACACTACCTCAAAGTTTGAATGAGTACTGTTACAATCCATACTACCCGTACAATTCTTTTATTCTCATAAAACTGTAAACCCTCATATACTTATATAATAAGCTTGGGTAAGGACTTTCATAATAGTTTCTAGATCTTATTCTTTGAAAACCATCAATGGATCTCAGCTTTCAAGTTTTATTAAACTCACGAAAAACTAAGCTAAATGGCCTAACATCGAAGGGACACAGGAAAATGCCCAACATTGTCCTATGTCTAAAATGCAATTAAACTTGACACTTAAAGAACCAAGCAGAGATGAAGCAAAGGAGAGTCCTATATACTTGGATGAGTGAATTTTCACATCCTAGATCGACAAGTTCACCCGTGTATTCTAGCACAAAACTGGAACCTGAATTAGACTTGTATCACATTGGCACACATATCGAGCCAAGGCCTCAACAAAAACACAACATTAAAGACAGTTATTTAACTTAATTATTTACTTAATTGAATATTAAATTCATTATGTTACTTAAATATGGTTTAGGATTATATATACACTTAGTTGGAAAAGTCCAATACTTAATATTTAATAGAATGGACTTAACCGAACGATTTTTTGGACAGGCCAAATAATGTCCAAACAAGCTGAAATTTAGACCAATTAGCCCTAACACTCTAAGGGTTGGGTGGAAAAGTTACCAAGTCTTGGCCCACGAGGCAACATGGTAAACAAGGCCCACTAAGGTCGGGCTAAGGTGTTGGAAAAAGTATTCATAGACCACACACTAATCTTGCTAAGTGTTGTTCGAGGACTTATGGGTAAGTGGGTGTAGTTAGACAACATTGTGGGCTTGAATCTAGTAAGATTTTAGGTTAAAACTCTAAGCATTTGGGCCTCAGTGGACTCATCAATGGGGAATATTGGGTAGGTTATTTCTGGAGCTGCTTGGACCTATTAGGCTTGGGAAAATCCTAACTCGAAATCTACTGAGTCAAAAGCTCCCAAATTTGAATATGGTGTTACAGAGACATACCCTAAGGAGTGGGAGTACTTACAGAAAATGCCATGACCATTTGACTAGTTTGGATTTTACATCTCAAGTTAAAGAACTAAGGTTTCACCCTGCATTCCTGCGCAATCCAGAAAACCAATTAATCTAGCAAACTAAACAATTTGTAATTGATGCCAAAGCATAGAGATATCCAGTCTAATATTATTAAGTCCAACCCTCATTTTTACGGATTTTATTATCCACTTTAAGTTTGGTCACAATGAAGCACAATCACAGATCATGACAAGAGAGGCATACAACACAGCATATACACCAAACACTTACGGGTTTTGTTTGTGCACAATAAGTGGTTATTTTAGTCAGAAAAATTTTCAGGATAAAACCAACATATAAACCTACAGACATGCAAAATCTTGACAGAAAATGGGACCTACATAAGGGTGTAAAAATTGGGGAAAGAGTTTGTCATGTCACAATGACCATGAAAGCTGCCATCTTCCACCAAGTTTGGCACCCATACATGTACATGCAAGCCATAACAAATGACATCATAAACATAAAAGTTGTAGATCTATCTCCTATGAACAAATAAAGATAAGAATCATGGAAATAGAAAACTAAAAATATGATATATGATTTTTACACTAAAACAGTGCATACATGCAACCACAATCTATTTAAAAAGGCATAACTATTTTAATGCATATGCATATGATATGATTCAAAAGCTTAACGACTCCTACCACATAGTGATATATGAAAAACATACCATAAAAATAATAACAAACACAAACACATACTAACAGCAACATGCAACAGCACCAAAGAGGTAAAAGGATGAGTTTTACCTCAAGGTGAGGTGGCCTTTTTGGCCTTCCTAATCCAAGACCTATGACCCTAGGGGGAAAAGAAGGCTTCAAGGAGGTCTAGGAGATGCTGGAAAGTGCTGGAAATAGAGTAGAGAGGTCAAGCAAGAAGGGGGGAGTCGAAACCAAAGAGACGAGAAGGTGTAAAATAAAGGGGATGAGGGGTTTAAATGGAAAAGGGAAAACAGGGCAAGTGCAAGGGCACCCTCCAAGCGCCTTTGTGATGGCCACCTACACATTGAGCACTGCATGCGCACCATGCAGTGTTTGGGACAAGGGAAAACAGACACGTGCTTAGACCTAGATGCAAGGGCATTGGCACAATGCCTTTGTGCCAGGAGAAAGGGGGAAATTCAAATTTTGGATGCAAAAACCTGAAACCCTAACGTTGAAGAGTCTGGCACAAGGGCACTAGCATTAGAGCTCTTGCTGCACCCATCACAGAAAACAAGCACGCTTTCACCCTGAGGCAGCCAGGGCAACCTTGGGAGCATGACAAACACACTCTAGACTCATGAGGGACACAATCCTAACATCTAAATAAACCCAACTCAACCAAACCAAAAGAAAAGGCCAGGCATGTAGCGTCTAACTAGGATACCAAAGAAAAAGAGGGATAGGCCCGAGTGAAAACATATCATATCATGCTCGAATCACAGCTAGAAGGGTCGGACCCAACCAACCGTTCCGGGTAACAACTGAACTGACTTGAAAACCCTCAAGAAAACAGCCTAGGTTTTACAAAGGTTAAGAAATAGTTCCCTATTATTTGGGGGCTTAAAGGCACTTTGACCTTTCACCATACTCACAATATGTACGGACACGGTTCAATATAAATGTGGTGCTAAGACAAAATAAAATCAATTAAATCGAATACATCTTTGATTTGTGATTCATAAAGGAATGACCCATGATAGTTATTTTGAGATTTGTGGAGCTTTGAGGAGATAACCTATTTGGGTCGAATATGAAACAAGGAAGGAAGCCTTGAATTGGCAAATTTGAAAATGTGGGATGACGTTGGCATGAGTACATGGGGTCCACCACTTTGGTTTCACCAAAATGAGCGGCTTCTCACATGAATGGTGTATTTGATGGATTTGACATCATTTTGGTTAGAGAGAAATGGGGAAAAAATCTCACAAAAAACAGATTTACTTCATCATCCACCAATCACAAACAAGCATCCACGGGTAGTTCTAGTAATTAGCCACATTCCTTCTTCCCTATAAATAGAGACCTCCCCCGCCCCCCCCCGCGCCCCCCCTCCCATTATTGTTTTTCACTCATGGACCAGAGGTTGTCTAAGAGGTTAGACTAAAATTGTGTAGACTTTCGGAGAAAAAATAAAATCTATTCACCAAACTATCGGTGTATTTTTTAATTTTAAGCTTGTTAAGCCAAAAGGCTAGATTAGTTTGGTTGAGTCCATGCACTAGCCTACCTTGGTTCAGCCAACTTGCTATCATAACCTGTTCGAGTTCATACACTTGCCCAGTTTGGTTCAGCCAACTTACTAACCTAGCTTGGTTGTGTCCATACACTTACCCAGCTTCGTTCAGCTAGCTTGCTAGCCTAGCTTACTTGAGTCGCAAACTCACTAGGTTTGGTTTAGTCACTTGTCAATTGGTACGGCTTGGTTGAGTCGCAGACTTGCCTTACTAGGTTCCATCAATTTACTCAGTCAGCCTAGTTGAGTCGTAAACTAGCTTGACCTAGTTGATATGAATTACCGATTCAAGGCTATTGATTTGGTTAGTCACTTGAATGTTGATGCAACTGGCCTGATTTGATTAAATGTCTCTTTTGCGCGTGTAACACCCCAAATCCAGTTTCCTATAAAACTGAACTGGAAGCGTTACGAGAAACCAAACCAACTCTCAAATTTGATTAAATTGGTCAACCCGACCCTAAGCGGAAGGGATCTACTTTAAGCATCAAAAGATGAAAACAACATCTCTATGAATGTATGAAATGCACAACCTAGCTGGATGCTACGTGGATGATATGACATCAAAAAAATCACACCCCAATCAGTTTAAATATGATAAATATTTTGTAAATAAATTGATAGAGTTTACCCTACAAGTGCGATAAGGGAACCATTCTATCCATCCTTAAATCATATCAACATCATGTTCTGTCAATGACATAATTTATTACTGGGTCTTGACCCATCTGTTGATCTCATTAACAAGTCTGAAAGTTTACTAACTTCATAACATCATCGACATCAAAATATCATTAACAAAAACAAGATAACCATGCATTAAACATCATCAAAAGTTTTACATATAAACCAACATCATAATAAAGAATCCTATCGTGAGGCATGTGTGTGTGCAAGGTTGTAACTACTCATCCGTCAAATCCAGCATATCCTGTTGTGTCTCATGCTCACCTATGTATATAATAACAAACTGTTAGCAAAGGTTGTCACTAGTCAAGAAAATAACTAATATCAAATGATCAATGAAAGCTAACTCTCATGAAAAGAAATCATCCATTTACTTCATCACAATTCTCATAAGGTAACTACTGAGAAGCCATGGAGCGACAGTCTTGATAACATCTCAAACTGACTAGTATGATGCTTCTCTCAGCATTTTCTAATTGTCCCTCTCTCAGGAATACCAGCATCCTACACCATCTCTGATGCTTCATATTTCTCTTGGCCTAAAGTACAAGGGTCAAGTACTCTTAGGCAGTCATTTTACGTACCCTTTGAACCACATGTCTATACATATGCTGCGTAGAAATACCCAAGAACCTCCACGCTTCTTTGGGTGGGAAGAAAATCAAACCTCAAAGTTGCCAGGATCCCTCAGGAATGGAATAACTCCCTCACTAATCCAGAGCCCACTATGACTATCACATGCTCGTACTCATGGTATGTGCCAATTGGTTTAACCATCGCTCGTCTCACTAAAAATTCAATAAAATTATATATAGAACAGGGAAGGGATTTAACATCATAGACCTGAAGGTAACTTGAGGTGGATGTTAAGTGATTGTTTTATCGGATATCATTTAACATGGGCCATTCTAATACATTCATATCATATTCTCCTATCTATATTCAGTGGATGAAGATTCCATAGGTGGATACTGCAGTTAGGTCTCTAACTATTATGTATGATGGGAGCTTGGTTGTGCTGCAAACAATCACGGAACTTGCTATATTTGGCATTTGTTGCTTGGTAAACAGGTAATCTTGTTAGGGTTTGTGTTCCATCATGAAGAAAACATTCCAAGCATCATCCAGTACATCATAGCATTTTCAAGAAGGATGAATTGTAAGGATGAATTCGAGGTGAATAATGAGAATAAATTGTAATGGGGGAAAACTAGGAAGTGTGGCTATATAAGGGGGAGAGACTGATTGTAAAGGACATGACTTTTGATGAATTAAATCTTTGTTTTCTTCTTATCTTTGTTCTTTGTTCTTCTTCCTATTTTCTAGGGAGATCTTCCTGGGAGCAGGGTTTAACCACTGTCCCATCCTCCATCATCTCAACCATTTCTCCAAACTCCCTTCAGATTCCAGGCCAATCGTCTCCTCCATGGCACCAGCCAAGCAGGGGAACAAGCAAGGAACTAAGGGGAAAGAGGTCATCGTCGACCTTGGTGAGGAAAATCCTACCATCTGCTGATATTTAACTCATGTTGAGGATTGCTTCTTGTCACATTGTTAAAATATTCCTCAACATCTACATATTCTGCTGCTGGGTTCCTTATTCTTTGTTGATTTGATGCATCTGTCCTAGTTGCTTCTCCTGGTTCAAGACAAGAGAGTATGATGATAATTCCATCAAAGAATTAATCCTTTCCTCTTGGCTTATTAATTTCCATGTTTAATCATCCTCTTGTTATAGTGTCTCTTCTAGTTGTGAAAGTGCTCCTATTGTTTCATGATCAATGTAATCGTTAGTAGTAGTATGAGAGATCATTTGCTGCGCTAATTGGCCAGCATTTGTTGTGACAATATTCTCATGTTTATAAAGATGGACGTTGGCAACTCACACTGCTCATCACCATAGTTGAATCAAATTGCTGTTGACGATCTTGTGGTAAAGCTAGCACTATTTAACTCATGTTAAGGATTGCTTCTTGTCATGTTGTCAAAATATTCTTTAACATCTATATATTCTGTTGCTCAATTCTTTATCTTGATGCATCAGTGCTTGTTGCTCTTATTATTTCATGACAAGATGGTGTGATGATAAATATGAAGCTTGGTTCATGACAAGATGGTGTAATGATAATTCTGAAGCTGGTTCTTTTATAAAAAATTAATCTTTTCCTCTTGGCTTATTGATTTCCATGTGTAATCATCCTCTTTTTATAGTGTCTGTTCCAGTTGTGCAAATGCTCCCATTATTTCATGATCAATGTCATAGTTAGTAGTAGTATA
Organism: Piper betle; assembly: GCA_033002965.1. Taxonomy (NCBI): domain Eukaryota; kingdom Viridiplantae; phylum Streptophyta; class Magnoliopsida; order Piperales; family Piperaceae; genus Piper; species Piper betle. The sequence continues at coordinate 63,258 of JAURVB010003266.1, read as the reverse complement.
AGAGATCATTTGCTACGCTAATTGGCCAGCATTTGCTGTGACGATATTCTCATGGTCATAAAGACGACAGTGGCACTCCCACTTCTCATCACCATAGTTGAATCAAAGTGTATCTTGGGGTAAGGCTAGCGCTATTTAACTCATGTTTGAGGATTGCTTCTTGTCATGTTGTCAAAATATTCCTAAACATTTATATATTATGTTGCCCAGTTCCTTATACTTGGTTGATCATGATGCATCTGTGCTGGTTGCTCCTCTTGGTTCATAACAAGATGATGTGATGATAATTCTAAAGCGAGTTCTTCCATGAAAGAATTAATCCTTTCCTCTTGGCTTATTGATTTCCATGTATAATCATCCTCTTATTGTAGTGTATGTTCCAATTCTGTGAATGCTCCCATTGTTTCATAATCAATGTCATAGTTAGTGGTAGTATAGGACATTATTTATTGCGCTAATTGGCCAGCATTTCTTTTGACAATATTCTCATTATCATAAAGACAACATTGGTAACTCCCACAGCTCATCACCCTAGTTGAATCAAAGTGTTATTCATGATCATACTACCTATACATAACTGTTCTTGTGCTGGCAAAGCCGCATGATCATCTTAGGTATTACTGGCAGCCTTTTTATGTTGACGGCGTGAAGCATCCTCCTCTAATTCTCTCTTCCTCTTGGTGACATGTCTAGACATAAATATCTTATATACACTGATCACGTTATCAAGAAATATTATATTAAACAAGTTTAAATATTAACATGATATCTGGTTTTGCATAATTAACTGTATATATATACGTATTATTCATCATAGCTATTCAGATCTCATTAAAGGAAATCAATTATAAAGAAAACTTTTTGTTTTTATGTTCAAAGATTTTAGTTTAAGTATGATTATGGTTATAAAAATAGACTTTATGATAATAAATTTTTCAATAACTAATTATGTAACTATTGAAAAAAAACTAATTAAGCAACACAACTAGGAAAAATAAGCAAACTTGTGGAAGTAATTAAGAAGGTGGTGTTGAGGGAGTATAGATACATTCATACCTTGTAACTGATATGGTGTATCATCTAATATGTTGATGAAGGGGAATGCATCAAAGGCAGGTTTGATGCTATGGACGAAATTCTTCAATGGGTAGTCGTTGATCAGTTATACGTCGGTGGGGCAAACTCAAATCCACCAGCAACTTCACTAAATACTCCTCAATCTCTGCCTTTGATAAACACGTCGACGACTTAATATGATCTTCTTGATCAGGTGCTCTTGTTCTTGGATTGTAGATCAAGAGGTCGATGAAGAAAAATATTATTGGGTCGTTGTTGAGAGCGAGAGATATACGTGGAGACGGAGGTATAACAATGCGCATGTGATACATATATATAGAAATCAAGAGAGAAAGCAGGACAGTCTTATATAGTACTTTCCAGATCTGCATGCATGTGTTAAATAGTAGTACAGATCGAATTAATCAGATTTTGGGAGTTTGATTAATTTTATGATTGAGTTTGTGGGCTTTTTAGAATAGGGATTTTAACAAGTTTCTCTCTTTCACAACTTTCCATCTCTCGTCAGTCCCTGATCTGTAAGTAGTACTCCTCTCAATAACTGCTAGAGTTGAGTAAAGTAGTTATTCAGATCATATTAATTTAACATGCTAATTAATGCTCCTTTCCGAGCCACGAGCCAAGTATTATTATATGAAACTAAATGTCTCATAAATTATTTTTTTATTAATTTTCAAGATTTTAAATAAATCCATAACAATAAATTTAATATGCAAATACTTGGAATAATTTAAGCCTCGTGAACCGAACCAAAATCCCACAGTCATGCAAACAATATAGAAAAATAATAGGCACAATAACAGAGTCCTCCAACTGTCCCAACTCTACCCATACTTCCATGCTCATACCTGCAGATGTAATTTTGCGTTAGTGATAAAAATACTATGCCATATAATTACAAGAAACAATTAATATATTTCACAACATCTGAATTACGCTTTTAGTGATTATGAGCCTATGTTGAGCTCTTAATATGCTGGGAGGGTGGCCACCCATCCAGCTACAATCCCATGTATGCGCACACACGCTACGTCGCCCTCGGCCTATAGTTACTGATATTTACCATTGACTCACCCTCTCGGTATCACAAGTACATAATGAGCCGTCTTGCACCACTGCGCCTTATCACCCCTTTCTGCATGGGGGCAGGTATTTAATCTTTCAAGAATTTTACGGGGTGCTGCCCTATGTCGGACTTGAGTCAATTCATTGACCCCAGTTGTGCTCGGTGCATGGTAGTTGAATGTGAGCTCATGCCGACCAAGACTCCCACACAGTAATTTTTAAGGGTGTTGCCCTGTGTCGGGATTCCCACATAGGAATATATAACATTTAGAGTAATTATACGAACCTAAAATTTTGATGAGGCACCCACAACTACGATACATGATCCTAATATGAATGAAATTTCTCAAAAGCCAAATGTCCTCACAAACTATTCAGAGGATGTTTCATTTAACAACAGAACTCACAAACTATCCAAAGGATGTTTCATTTAACAACAGAACTTTCCTTTATATAGAAGAATATGTGTAGAATTCAATATGTCACTACATTAAATTTTATAAATATGCGTGAAATTCAAAAAGTCATTTGTGTGATAACATAAAGTCAAAAAGTAATTATTAAGTTGATACGAATGGATGTTAAATTCTAAAAATATTATAAATATCATTATACCGATATGCTAAGCGTCAAAATCAATAATTTATAATATTAATTTTGTCAAGAATTAATTTAATTAAATAATATTTACGGTTCATTCTAAGATTTACAAAACCCTAAATAAAATAACTTAATTATTTTTTATAGGATTTTACAATTTCCTCAGCTTGAGAATTTTCGGCCTCGAAAATATAATAAGGAGAAAAATCGGGGTAATCTCCCTAGCTTGGAAATTTTTGTCCTCCAAAATATAATAAGGTCATGAGGAGAAAAATTGATGTTTTTATTTTCTTGATTTAAGCATTGCCACTCATATGCATAGCTAAAGTGGGGCACACTGTCCCATGATACGGTTATCCATATCACACAGGTGTCCCATACCACCCATACTACCTAGATAACAACTCTGATTGTAAAGGAATCCCATATACGCTCATTGCATCACATGCACCTAGCATGACACATAAGTGGCACACCCATAATTATTTACCATCTAAAATAATGAAAATTAATCCTATAAAAGGATGGTCAATTCGTATATACAAGAAATTTTAGCCTTAGGGACAGTGGACTCTTAGACTTTCAACAAGGTAATGATTGATTCGCATGGTTTTGTGGGAATCACAGCTCTGATACCACCAGTAATGACCCGCCCGTTCCGAGCCACAAACCAAGTGTTACTATATGAAACTAAATGTCCAATAAATTAACTTTTTATTAATTTTCAAGATTTTAAATAAATCCATAATAATAAATTTAATATACAAATGCTCAGAATAATCTACACCCCATAAACCAAACCAAAATCCCACTGCCATACAAACAATCTAGAGAAAAATAATAGGCCAATAAGAGAGTCCTCCAGTTGTCCCGACTCTACCCATCCTTCCATGCTCATACTTGCGGAGGTAATTTCGCGTTAGTGATAAAAACACTGTCATATAATTACAAGAAACAATTAATATATTCCACAACATCTAAATTACGTCTTTTAGTGATTATGAGCCGATGCTAAGCTCTTAATATGCTAAGAGGGTGGCCGCCCATCCAGCTGCAATCCCATGTATGCGCACACACGCTACGTGGCCCTCGGCTTGTAGTTACTGATATTTGCCACCGACTCACCCTCTTGGTATCACAAGTGCATAATGAGTCATCTTGCCCCACTGCACTCTGTCACCCCTTGCGGTATGGGGGCAGGTATTTAATCTTTTAAGAATTTATCAATTCATTGACCCCGGTTGCTATGAGATCCCTCAACTTAGTCCCACATCTAATACCTACTGGGAGAAGATCCTGTTTATAAGTGGGAATGGACTAGAGATCTTTAACTTCCGGGGTACCCATTTTAAAGAAATGACTTAGCCCATTACGTTGCACTTTAAACCGGGTTGTTACAAATGGTATCAGAGCCGACCTGGTTCCGCGTTAGATGGTGGGATGGACTAGGGACGTTGGCTAGGCTGCCGGTCACGGGCCAAAAAAGGTCGTGGGCTGGGGTTAGCAACGGACCAAGACTAGAAACGTTGGCTAGGCTGCCGGTCACGGGCCAGAAAGGACGTGGGCTGGGGCTAGCAACGGGCCAAGAATAGGCATTTCGGGGACGAAATTTCCTAAGGTGGGTGGATTGTGAGATCCCTCAACTTAGTCCCACATCTACTGGGAGAAGATCCTGTTTATAAGTGGGAATGGACTAGAGATCTTTAACTTCCGGGGTACCCATTTTAAAGAAATGACTTAGCCCATTAAGTTGCACTTTGGGCTGGGTCATTACAAGTGGTATCAGAGTAGACCTGGTTCTGTGTTAGATGGTGGGATGGACTAGGGACGTTGGCTAGGCTGCCGGTCACGGGCCAAAAGGTCGTGGGCTGGGGCTAGCAACGGGCTGGACTAGAAACGTTGGCTAGGCTGCCGGTCACGGGCTAGAAAGGTCGTGGGCTGGGGCTAGCAATGGACCAAGAATAGGCATTTCGGGGACGAAATTTCCTAAGGTGGGTGGATTGTGAGATCCCTCAACTTAGTCCCACATCTAATACCTACTGGGAGAAGATCCTGTTTATAAGTGGGAATGGACTAGAGATCTTTAACTTCCGGGGTACCCATTTTAAATAAATGACTTAGCCCATTACGTTGCACTTTGGGCTGGGTCGTTACAGTTGCGCTCAGCGCATGGTGGTCGAATGTGAGCTCATGCCGACCAAGACTCCCACATAGGTGCTCGGCACATGATGGTCGAATGTGAGCTCATGCCGAGCTCATGCCGACCAAGGCTCCCACATAGTAATTTTTAAGGGTGCTTCCCCCTGTCGGGACTCCCACATAAAAATATATAACATCACATAAAAATATATAACATTTCTAGCAATTATACAAACCTGACCTGAAATTTTGATGAAGCACCCGCAACTACGACACATGATCTTAATATGAATAAAATTTCTCTAAAGCCAAATGTCCTCACAAACTATCCACAGGATGTTTCATTTAACAACAAAACTCTCTTTTCTATAGAAGAATATGTGTAGAATTCAAGAAGTCACTACATTAAATTTTATAAATATGTGTGGAATTTAAAAAGTAATTTAAGTTAATACGAATGGATGTTAAATCCTAAAAATATTATAAATATCATTAAACCGATATGCTAAAGGTCAAAATAGATAATTTATAATATTAATTTTTTCAAGAATAAATTTAATTAAATAATATTTACGATTCGTTCTAAAATTTACAAAACCCTAAATAAAATAACTTAATTATTTTTTTCAAGGTTTTACAGATTGGCCTTACAAACTAGTCTAAGATCGAATTTGTCCTTAGTTTAATTTTTCAAAATTTATGTTTTATGTGACATTTCGTGATGCCACAGACTTTGTGCCTTGCCGCTCCACACCACCCAAGCCGGCGTTTCCATCGTTGTTGGTAATTGGCTATCACCCAATAAATGCTTTCTCCTTTTTCTTTTACAGTCAATAACTTTGTTAGAGATCCTTCTTTGGTGTACTTAATAATTATGTTATTGTAGTATATGGATTCCTGTTTTAGCCAAGGGTTATATTGTTGAAGTAAAGGGTTTCTTTTTGCTGTCAATGGTTTTTGTTTATATAGTCAATGATTTTTTTTGTAGTCAATGCAATGATTTATTTATTGTAGTCAATGTTTTGTTAATGGTTTTTGTATTTGTAATTGCGTGGAAGTCTATTATGTTTGTTGACAACCGCAGTTGGACATTTATAATTGCGTAACGGTTGCCTATATTCCACATTACATAAGCCTTCAATTTTTCATTTCACATTAAATACAACTCAACTAGATTTGATTGAAGGTTTGTAATGTCTGTAAATGTATCATGTCGACAGAGTAATATAAACTTTGCTTTGCCTTCATCAATTTATCATTTTGCATTAAATACAACTCAACTAGATTTGATTGATGGCTTGAAATGTCTGTAACTGTATCATATCGATAGAGTACTAAAAACTTTGCTTTTAATAAGAAAGTTCGATTAGTTATTTTCTAGCAGATGCAAAGCATTCTGCAAGGCAGAAGAAACAGAAGAGTGCCGACTCTAACACGGTCGAGTAACACTCCAGGAGTGTACTAAACAATCATATAACAACACAAACAAACAGAGAAATAACAAGATGTATTAATGTTATGACGTACGAAATAGGTAATCTTGTACTAATTTAGCTTAGCAATGTTGTCATAATGCGTAAAGCTTTTCAAACATGAAGTTGTATATCAAAATGCTATTACAAATTACCTCCTCTTCTCATAATCTTCAGTAACAAAATTTATGGTTTTTCTACTTGTAAAATGCGCATGTGGTTATTTGCAAAGAACTAATTAAAATTATAAATGTACGAAATTGAAATGGTAAGGATCTTCCTTAGTTTAAAGGGGCTAGAGAGAATGACCGTTAGAACCAAGAAACTGAAGAGAAACATTTTTGAGATAATTCATAGTGTTACCAAGAAACTTCTCTCTCTTCCCAGAGGCTCACAAAAGGTGCAGATTGAATTCTGCTAGTTCTTTCGATTCTGTGCAAGAAAGGTGAGACAATTCAATCACGGGTGGTGATCTAAGCTTCTTTCAAGAACAGCAGCTTGTAATTGTTCTTTGTGGAATTATTAAAGCTCCAACCCCAACTACAAGAACTGCTTAGGCTATTTAGTGAAGTATTTAGGCTGTTTTTGCTATTGTTGGGATCTATATTTGTTACTTATTTTGGCTGATTTTTGAATTACTTGCAATTTGCCACAAAAACTACTCTGTTAGACTTCTTTTTGGCACATAAATGTTATTTTTGTCATTTTTACTAGTTTGCTAAATAAAATTTTCTGTCCGTATTATTAAAAATTAAATAATATCCTTAGCTAAACACAATCTTGAAGTGATTGTCACTTCTTGAAGAATTCTCGTTTGGTAATTGAATTGAAAATAATTATATTGATATTAGAGAGCTTAAGCTATTTAAAAATACAACCACTGTCAGCAAGGGGTAGAAGGATCGGGTAAAGTCTAGTTGACAAATATTAATAATCTAGCTATATACAATCTATATTAATAATCTATATATAATAAAAATGATATATTTTCATACATATTGATCAAATTAATAATCTATCTGTATGCAATCTATATTAATAATCTATATACAATAAAAATGTTATACAATATATAAGCCAAATGCCTAAAATTCCCCCTCCCTTGTCGCCTCCTTCTACCCCTTCTCCACTGGCAGCGGCGCCTTCCCACACCTCGCCAGCAAGCACCTGCCACCGGTGACGGAAACCCTTGACCCCCTCCTTCTTCCTTCCCTCTTCCTGCCCTCAGAGGCAAAGGATCACCGGTGACGCCGCCGGCAGCCTCACCTTCTCCCTCCCATTTTCGTTGCCTTGAGGTATGCCTCGTCTCATTCTCTTGTACACCTCATCCATGCCCCATTCGCATATTATTTGCATTTTGTTCATATTATTGGTGTTGTGCAAAATTTTAAACTGCATTATTTAGATGATGCTCATGATATGGTGACGTCTTGAAATGTGAAATGGTGTTGAGTTAATTACTAATTGTACTAATTGAACGTGAAGTTATTAATTTCTCGTGATGGACAAAAATGTGAGGTTTTATGTATAATATGGTGATGTCTTGAAATGTGAAATGGCGCTGCTAGATGTTCTGATTTGTATGTGGGTTTGGCTTTGATTGAAATGTATGCATCATGCGGGAGAATGGCAGATGCTTGCCGCGTTTTTGATGAATTTTTGGAGCCAGATGCTGCTTTATTGACATCAATAGTCTCTGGTTTTGTACATCAATAGGTGTTCAAATGAAGCATTGAGTTTTTTTCGCCAGATGAGTCTCAGGGAAGGGAATGTACAAGATTCTGTTACCCTCACGAATATGTTGTCGGCTTGTGCACACTTGGGCATGTCAGAACTAGGAAAATCTTGTCATGGATTTATTGTTAGGAGGGGCCTTACTTCGGACTTGTGTCTCAACAATGCTTTGTTGAATTTGTATGCCAAAGTATGTTCTTTACAGAAAGAATCATTTTGAAAGCATGGTTGTTAGGGATGTGATAACATGGAGCTGTATGATAGCTCCTTATGTTCATAATAAGATGCCCAATGAAGGGTTACAGATTTATATAATGAAATGGTTGAAAGGGTATTTGAACCCAACTCAGTTACAGTTGTAAGTGTTTTGAAAGCTTGTGGAGTAACAAGGAATTTGGCCCAAGGTAGGAAAATACACAAGTTGGCCACTCAAAAGGGCTTTGAGTGTGAAATTGCAGTTTGCACAGCACTGGTTGACATGTATATGAAGTGTTCTTGTTTTAAGGAAGCTGTACAGATCTTCAACGAAGTGCCGATGTTGTCCTCTGGGCTGCTTTCATAAGTGGATATTATCAAAATGGCTTAGCAAATCAGTCGCTAAATGTGTTTCGTCGTATGATGGCCAATGGTGTGTCACCTGATGCTGTCATCATTGTAAAGATCTTGGCTTCATCCTCCCTACTAAGAATTTTGAAACAGGCTCTACGCGTCCATGGATACTTGTTTTTTCCTGGATTTGAAGGTAAATTATTTGTTGGTGCTGCATTAATCTATCTCTATTCAAGTGTGGAAGTTTAAGCAATGCCATTGCAGGATGTAGTCGCCTGGAGTTCAATAATTGCAGCTTATGGAACTCATGGTTATCGAAAGGAAGCGCTCCAAATGTTCAATAGGATGATTAGTTCTTCTCTAAAACCTAATCATATAACATTTGTTTCCGTACTATCTGCTTGTGGTCATGATGGGTTGGTTGAAGAAGCTATGAAAACGTTTAGATGTATGTTCGAACAATATGGTGTTGTCCCCAGGATGGAGCATCATGCATTCATAGTGGACCTGCTATGTAGACAGGGAAACTTAGAGAAAGCACTGGAATTTATAAGCCGAATGCCCATCCCTGCTGGTCACCGTGTTTGTGCTGCATTATTGACTGCTTTCAGGATCCTCAACAATCTCAGGGTAGGGCCTTGTAAGATTGGAACCAGACCATTCAGGCTATCACATGTTACTGTCAAACTTTTATGCTAGTGATGGTAGATGGGATATGGCAGCAAATGTTCGGAGGAAGATGTCTGCAAGAGACTGACAAGGACACTGGGGCTTAGTTCAATTGAGATAAATTGACGGAATCCCTCATTTCCTCAGCTTGTGATCATCTCAACCACCTCTAGTTGTATGCATGTTTTGTTTAACATGCATGTTTAGTTGAAAGACAAGGGCCCTCACATTAGCTTGTAGACAATGCCATTGAGAAAGAGTCGTCAAATTTATAATATTAAATACAACACAATCATACAAAGCCGATCATGAGCAATCAAATCTGTTCACAATTTTGTCAGCCTTTTCGTTGAAATAAGATGACAATGTTTTTAGTTTTCTTGGTGTGCCAGGATAACTTAGCTTTATAAATTATAATATTGTGGCTTCAGAAATAAACTACCTCGGGATACAATGCTTTTGAGAGGCAAGTAGATTCCATGCTTGTCGTCCTTCCAATTACTACTTTATAACAGCCAACAGGAAAAGCAGTTCACTAAAATATTGTCATCAGTTGAAAACAAAATAAAATAGTCACCTGTCTGTGAATCTTGGACTTTTACTTATCTATTCTTCTTTTAAAGCAAAGAAGGTTTCTAACGCCACCTTAATTATATATTTTTCACTAATAAGCTATATCCAAAAATAACATTAAATTTTCAAACTAACAACAAAACTAAGATTCAAACAAATAGTCAGGTCATCAAGTAACAAAAACAATGTTTTATCAAAAAGTTAGTTTGTATCTTCTTCATATGTATTAGATTTCAAAAAATATATATACTAGATATATACAAAAATATATTACTGATAACAACAAACTTTTATTCTTCTTCAAAAGTATTTTATAATAATATGTTTATCTCAATATTTTTCCAATAAATCAATTAAAAAATAATCTTTTGTAAGATCTTACCGCTAATATTGGCTGTAAAATGAAATGAATAGCTAAAGAATCCTATGTAATTACAAACACTTTTACTTGAAATAACAAAAGTGCCACAAACGTATATAATGATTGAGTGATTTCCTTGAACTAGACTGGGCCTTGCAGTTAATATTGTTATAAGGCCTTGGAACATATTCTTACTCAAATCAATTTATACAATGCCCATACATTATGCGGAAACCTTTGCTGGTAAAGTATTAACTCAACAAGCATTAAGGGGTAAATTGTCCCGTGTGATTGGCTCACTGATGAAAGGCATAACTAAAGAAAGTTTATCATTATATTTAAAATGCTTAGTGTTAATAAGTGAGTCTTCAAGCATGGGCATCCAGTTGTTTTTTTTTTAAAAAAAATTAATCAAGCATAATCTGTTAATGTACAGTGATGAGAGTTAAAAGGGTCATATTAGCATTTATTCTTTTCAAGACAAATTTGCCTTCTTAAGAAATTTATGTATAATTATAAGATCCTTTTCCCCAAAATTTCTTAGTATATGTAAAGAAAACAGGTTCACAAAATGTTCAAAAATCAGGATTATGAGTGTTGTTACAATGTAGCACTTGTATTAATAAAATGATAACTCAATACTAGCACATTTTTAAAAGTAGGAGATCTAACCAATCAAGTGCAAAAAAAATTAAAAAAATAATAATATAGTATCTCCCATCACAATAGGTCATGAGTTTGAATCACGCTAACCTTAATTTTTAATTTCCTACTAACAAGAGTCAATATATTTGCTTTGAAAAAAGCCAATTGTATAGGGTCACAGGTTTGAATTTTGTTGACCTCAATTTTCAATTTCCTACTAACAAGAGTCAATTTATTTGTGTTGAAAAAAATTAAAAAAAATTAAATTGTATTATTATAGTTTATCTTTTCATTTAATTTGGATTTATGCTTAAAGTCAATCAACATATATATATATGATATTAAATTATTATAGACTATCTTATTATTTAATGAGAGTATAAATATAAAATTAAAACTAATCCGCAGTATAAGTTGCGCAAGCCCATGTACCCAATTGGAACCCTTATTTTCAAATCGGTTCAAAGGAATTTGTCAAACAAACACAATTTTAGGACAAAAGGGACTATCAATACCATGTTCATTACAACCTGATCCGGTGCTCCAAACGTGACTAGACTTGTCACCGGTTCAGGATAATCAAACCAATCATTCTGATGCAATATATAAAGCAATGACATTTTCATGGAAAGTGAATAAATCTATGATATCAACCATTGCTCTGCCCCCACTCATACTTTAAAGGGCAAGGGTTTCAACCCTTATAGTTGATTTTATGTCTATCTATCATTCTTTTCCCTGGCTTTTATACTTTGTGATTTAGTTTCACCTCATTATATTTAAAAGAGTGCAATTTGCATAATAAATAAATGAAAATTTAAAAAGTTCAATTTTTACTTGAACAGGGGCTTTTAGCGTGTATGCCAGCCCACAAGACAAGGACAAATATGCCAGCCCATAACCTTATTCTTATGATGATGGAATTTCAATTAGTCATTAGTAAATGTGTTTTAATTGTATGAACAAATCAGTTCTTTGGCAGTTTTTGGCCTTCAAGAAGAGATGGCAAGGTTCATGGAGCAGAATTTTAACCTGTGACGACCTTCCTCAATTATGGCAAGAGATTGGAAAGAATGACCATTAGAACCAAGAAGGGTACCTGTCATGGTCTACAAAGAAAAAAGTTTGAGATACTATATGATGTTGTCGAGGAGCTTCTCTCCTTACCCAAAGCGGCAAGGGTGTTTATAGTTCATCCCAAGTTTACTAATTAATTAGTGTTCTAAGTAAATTTGAATAGTTTTATCCAACAACTCACTTTTAATTAAGCTTTTTTCTTAAGTTATCTTCTATGTTAACCATAATTACTTTCTTTTCTTTTTGGGTACTAATTAATCATCTTGTTACTCGAATTTGAATAAGATTTGTAGTGTGGTCAATTAGCATATTTGGATGTCTTCACTTTGTCGCTTTATCTCTTGTTCTAATGGTTTTTGTGTAGTGGATGTTGTATCTTTAATTTCGAGTTTATTTTTGTTTATCCAATTGTTCTGGTGTATCACATTTGACATCATCTTTTTCACTTTGGTAGTTTGTGTATATTGGACAAGAATGGTTCTTTCAATGGGTATATATTTATTGGAAGGGAACAAATACAAATGTTTGGGATGCACTTCAATTTATAACCTTATAAATTGTAGCTGTTAATCAGAATTTGGGACAATGTCTTGCAGGTGTCTATGATAAATTACATCCAAGAGGAGTAATTTTAAGTACCTGTCTGAAGTTTTTATTTCTCAAAATTAGACATCCGTGATCAATATTTTAGCTAAAAAATATTGCATCCATGAGAAAAAAGAAGTGAATAATTTGCATTAATTTTGCAAAAGATAAATTAAGAACAAAAAAATGTTCCATATATATACATAAGTGTTAAATACATAGAGTTACACTTGTTAACATGGTCGACTAATTAATAGTACAATGAAGAACATATGTTTCATAGTTAGCCTCATGCAAACAGCTGCTCAAAATCATCATTCGCCCAAGATCTGCTACTATTTAACTCATGTTGAGGATTTCTTCCAGTCATGTTGTCAAAATATTTCTCAACATCTTTATATTCTTTTGTTGGGTTTCTCACATGACAGCTTGGTTGAAGTAGATCTTGATCTTGGCTAGGACTTGTTGCGATGATCTCGTGATCAAAAATGATACGTTGGCAACTCTCATTGCTCATCACCACAGGTGAATTAATGTGTTGTTCGTGATCTTGTGGTAAGGCTAGCGATTGTTGTTGGCTTTGGTCAATACTTAATGTAGTAGTCATATGTTGATCCCGGCATATTGGCAATTGATGATCATGCTACCATTACATAATTGTTCTTGTGCCGACAAGGCTACTTGATCATCTTGGGTACTTCTAGTAGCTTTTATATGTTGACACTGCGAAGCATTGTCCTCTAATTCTCTCTCTCTTGGTGGCAGGTCTAGATATAAATATCTTGTATAAACTGATCAAGTTATCCTAAAATATCATATCAAACAAGTTTAAATATTAACATGATGTCTGGTTTTGTATAATTAATTGTATATATGTATGTATTGTTAATTATAGTTATTAAGAATTGATTAAAAGAAAGCATGGAATTATTTAGTGATGAATATTATTACGTACGTGATTGGGAGCGATAAATTCATGAATTATCCAGTCCGTCTTATTCGACTTTGAATTGTGGAGTGAATAAAAGTTGAGAATATTTTTAGTTCCTAGGGATTGGCGTCCAAGGTCATGTAAGGTGACAACACTGTGTTTGGACTGCTTTTTCCAGAAGCCGAGGTTGTTGTTAAGTTTGCGCAACACTTGAAACTTGCTCTTCTCATGTCTGTATTCCCTTTTGCTAAAAAAATACAATTCCCCGTTATGGCTGCTCCTTGGAATGAACCATTCTGCATCCCAATATAAAAAACTTGTATATGTCAAATATTGCAACACACACACAAATATAGACATATATATATATATATATATATATATTAAGATAGATTTACTTTTTTTTAAAAAAAAGCCTGAATGTTAATCACAAATCAATTGCATGTACAACATATAAACATGGAATGATGGATCAAGAAATCAATATAACTTGTACACAGTAAAGATTAATCGACAAATAGATTAATAGTGCAGATTTTTTCACCCATTATCATGCATAGAAGAAAATATATAGAGATGGGATTTAAATGACAAACTAGTTCAGAAACTACTACACAATGGGCTTCTTACTAATAAATATGTATTTTTAAATAATAAGGTCATACAACTTATTCATTATTTGGTCCATCATAATTTGCAAATTATCAAAACGGTGGAAACCTATTTGATTTTAACAAAATATTATTCATTAATTCCAAAAAATAAATTCATTAAAAATTTATTACAATATACATCAGTTGTAAATAAATAAATATACTAAAAATCAATTTACAAATAATCTTCCATATTAAAAAAACCAATTATAAAGAAATTTTTTGTTTCTATGTTCAATGATTTTAGTTTAATTATGATTATGGATATAAAAATAGACTTTTTTATAATAATTTTTTAAATAACTAATTAGGTAACTATTGAAAAATAAATAAATTAAACAACACAACTAAGAAAAAAAGCAAACTTGTGGAAGTAATTAAGAAGGTGGTGTTGAGGGAGTATACATAGATACATACCTTGTAACTGATTAGGAGTATAATCTAATATGTTGATAAAGGAGAATGCATCAAAGGCAGGTTTGATACCATAAATGAACTTCTTCAACAGGAAGTCATTAATGAGTTGTGAGTTGTGAGTCAGTGGGGGCAAACTCAAATCCAACCGGCAATGCCCCCAAGTACTCCTCAATCTCTGCCTTCGATAAACACGTCAACAACCCCATTAATATGATCTTGATTAGGTGCTCTTTATCTTCGACTGCAGATCTAAAGGTCGATAAAGAAGATTATTGAGTTGTTGTTGAGAGGAAGATATATAACATGGAAATGGAGGTGTAACAATGCATGTTTGAAACATATATATATAATTGAAGAGAGAGAGAGAGAGAGCAAGACGGTCTTCTTTTGTAGTTTCGAAATCTGCATGCATGTGTTAAATAGTAGTTTCCAGATCGAATTAATCAAATTTTGGGTGTTTGATTAATTTTTATAATTGAGTTTGTGGGCTTTCTAAAATAGGGATTATATCAAGTTTCTCTATTTCACAGCTTTCCATCTCTTATCAATCCCTGATCAGTAAGCAGTACTATTAGTAGCTGCTAGAGTTGAGTAAAGTCATTATTCGGATCACATTAATTTGACATGCTAATAGAAGTACAGCTTTTCATTCTATAAAAAACGTAAATTAAAGCTCAAAACCTTTCTATAATAACGTTGACCCCGTAAGAATATTAACACTGACTACGTTGTGGACAACAAAGACTATAAATTAATTGGAAGGAAAGAAAATCTCAAAAATTCAGCGACATCACATGAGGCACATCACCTGTTTAAGTAAATCTTTAATCCTTTATTGAACATGTCGTGATTTTTCAAAATATATATAAAAAATTTTACAAAATCTCATCTAGAGAAAACATGATTCGACCATGGGAATGGATGACACCCTAATTTTAGTCTGCCCTAAGAGATTTAGATTCGTGTTAGAGCCCAAGAACTTGCTGCTAAATGATCCTTGTGTATTTTACAAAAAAAAGGGTATATTATTGGGTTCTTTTTTTTAACTATTCCCAATTTTGGGGAGGGGGAGAGAATTTATTCCTGGGTTTTTTATTTTGAACTATATATTCCTATTTGGAAATATATATATATATTCCTAGGTTCTTTATTCTTGACCTAGTTTTGGGGTGGAAAAAAGATATATTCTTGAGTTCTTTTTTCTTGAACTATGCATTCTTAATTTTGGGGGAAAAAATATTCCTGGCTTTAGAAAAAAAACATCAAAACAGAAAAAAATGTAAACCGGTGACCTGAGTAACTATGGATGCTTGGGTGCTGCGTCAAAAAGGAAGCGCTGGAAGAGGTCAATAAGGCAGTCCTTTTCCTTTGGGATTTTCCAGGTGGCGTCAAAACGAGGCGGCTCGTAGGGCAGCTTGCAAATGCATCGATTCTTACTTGCAAAAGCAGAAGAGCGTTTGCATGGGGATTTAATTGGCCGCAAGACTGCTTTTATACACTGAGTAACCGACATTTGTATTTGTATGGGATTTAATTGGATAGATACACCGAGTAACTGCATGTAATTGGATTTATACGCCGACGTTTGTATTTATTTGGATTTGGGTTGCTCAACCGGATGAGTTTTTGTCGGTTCAAACCCGACTAATTTTTTTAGACCATTTGGGCCTTATGGGCCTCCGCAACCAATTGGGCCTTCTCCATTCCTTTTCTTCCAGGACTAACCCATTGGGCTTATATTTCTTGATACGCATGCAGCCTGTGATCGCCTTATCATTCTTTCAACCATGACTTTTAACCTGGACAACCTTTGGGTATGGGTACCTGGTGAAAGAAGATAGAAGATTTCCTTTTGTAGTTTGTGATTTTGTTTTGTATGTGGTGGTGAGTTAATAGTCTTCAGATATCGTTGTTGATGCTTAATTTCTTGTAGAACTCCTTCAATAAAAAAAGTTGAAGTTTTGGTTGGGTTTCAGTAACAACGTTTAAAATTAATACATTTCACTGATTTTAACTACAAAATCAGTGATTTCTTTTCCTACACGAAGGGGAAGTTTTTTAAACCTTGTGTTGATTCTTGGTTCCTTGTGGAACTCTTTTAGTCTGGAAAAGCTTCAACGAAGGAAATTTTTCACTTTCTTGATTAATTTCTCTGTTCGAGGCTAAAAATGAGGTGATTGAAGTATTAGGATGTGCAAGATACATGATGTTAGTAGTGTCAATATTTTATGTTTTTAGAGTCCTAATTCTTTATCCAGTGAGCTTGGCCATATCATATTCCTCTTTAATTCTTTGTCATGGAGTACTGGTTTCATGAGCATATGTGAGCAGGACTACTTACTGAAATGTGGTTTTGGGCTTTTTGTGTTTTAGTGAACTACATCGAAGTCAAAGAGACGGATAAGGGTGTCGTGGAACATTCTGGGTTTGCTCAAAAACATAGGAGAGGCTACACGGTAGAGGGTAGGATGGACCGTCTGAGTGCCTTACCTGAGGATCTACTTCTCCCTTATTATCATTGATGACAGTAAAAATGCTGTTAGCACTAGCATCTTGTCAAGAAGATGGAGATATCTTTGGAGTCAAATGACCAACTTGGATTTCATGAACTTTGGCGATAGAAGCTTGATTGAGAGGATATTGGTTTTCCATAAGGGTTCTGATAGCCGAACATTCAAGGCCATTGTTGGCAGTGAGGATAAGGCAGATTCTAGCCGATCAAGCTGCTATTAATTAGTTTAATTCCTGGGCATACTTTGCAGTATCTCGTTTTGTTGAGGAGATCAGTTAAAAGACATATTGTCAGAAATTGCCTGATTGTGTTTTTCGTGGTTCGTCGGTTAAAGAATTAGAGCTGAGATGCAAAGGGCTTAAACTGCCAAGTTATATACGTCTAGACTCCCTCACTAAGCTAAGCCTTTCCCATATTCATCTAAGTGACAACGACATCAAACGTCTGACTTATGGTTGTCCAGTTATTAACTTGTTGATTTTGGATCATTGTGACCAGGGGAACAAGCTCATGATAGATGTCGCAAATCCAAGTCTTAAGAAACTTGTGGTGTTTGGCCTTGATAGCTCTGACGAAATTGAGATTGATACACCAAGTGTATCATCATTGGAATTTTGTGGGCCTCTTACAGAGATTGTTCATTTGAAAACTTGGCTGCTATGACAAATCTCATCTTCCGTATGAAATCCCCACTTGGCAGAGGTTTTATGTTCATATTAACGGCCTTCAACCTGTCAAACTTCAAATGAACTGGTTCTGCATTTTAGTATGCTGTTGATCTACCTTCTTTGCTCAATGTTTAGCTTTTAGTAAGAAGTTAGTAGTGCAAGTTAAAAAATTTTGTCATATCATATAATTGGTATTGTATGCCTTGAGAGTAATGGATGGTTAAAATATTGGTATGCAAGTTGATTAGCTGGGAAGGAAAATAATACAGTAGAAAGCATATTCATATCAAGTATACCATACTTTACATATTGAATCGTTAACATAAATGTTCCTGCAAAAAAGTATTTTACTTCAAATTACCCTTACTGCTCATAATCATATGTTGATTGTAATTACAGAGATGATTGCTATCTCATGGTGTGCAAAAATGTTCTTTCCTTATTTTATACTTTTCTGTCTATACTTTGATTTGCACAGGTCATTTTCTGCCAATGGAAACATTCTCCACTGAACTCAATGAAGACGACATACCTGCATTTAACATCAGACCTAGCATCAACTCAGATACAAGCAGTTGGACTACTCATTATGGCTTTTCCCAATCTTGAAAATATGAAATTAGACATTATTGATTCCATGTTCATCCAAATCAACCTCAGAGAAAAATATAAGTAGTATAGAGATTGTTGGTTGGTTAATTTATCTCATGTTCCCTTTGTCTCTGTTTGGTTAGCATGAAAAAAAATGAAAAATCTATGAAATCTATATGTGGTAATTTATGACAAAGGCATTGATCTTCCACTAAATTGTTAATCCATTTTCAATGTATTTTACTACAAAATATAACTTCCCCAAGTAGTCGCCTTAGAAATTTTCATCATCACAAAATTTCTTTAAAAAATACACAAGAAAAGGGGGAAATTTTTTGTGAAAATATTTTACATCTCGTATTCACATTAAAACCAACTCTTTGTAAATTATAAGTAAGAAAGCTTCATGCATTCTACATGTTTTTCATGCACATGGAAGTTTCCTTTGCACATTGAAGTGCTTGGAAAGCCCAACACCGTACAGAAAGTCACTGAAAAATATAGAGATAGATGGATTTCTTAATGCATCACGTTACACGTGCAATGAGAAGATTTTTACAAAGAACTATTTAAAATTATATATGTATGAAATTGAAATGGTAAGGATCTTCCTTGGTTTAAAGGGTTAGAGAGAATGGCCATTAGAGTTAAGAAACTACAGTGAAGCACTTTTGAGGTTGTTCATGGTGTTACCAAGAAACTTCTCTCTTCCCAGGGCCTGACAAAAGGTGCACATTGAATTCTGCTAGTTCTTTCGATTCAGTGCAAGAAAGGTGTTACAGTTCTATCACCGGTGGTGATCTAAATAATTTCTTTCAAGAACAGCACCTTGTAATTGCTCTTTGTGGAATTATAAAAGCTCCAACCCCTGCTACATGAACTGCTTAGGTTGTTTAGTGAAGTATTTAGGTTGTTTTTACTATTGTTGGAATCTAAATTTGTTAATACTTTTGGATGATTTTTTATGTACTTGCAATTTGCTACATAAACTACTCAGGCAAATTTCTTTTTGGTACATAAAGGTCATTTTCTTCATCCTTTTTGCCTGTTCCCTAAATAAAATTTTTTGTGCATGTTTTCAAAAATTGGTCAATATCTTCACCTAAATACAATATTGAAGTTATTGTCACTTCTTGAAGGCTTCTTATTTGGTAATTGAATTAAAGTAAATTATATTGGCATTAGAGAGCTTAAGCTAGATCTAATTTGGGATAGGTTGATCATGCTGCCGGTGGTGGGATTTGGTTGTCCCTTGTGTTGTCGTTGCCAACCATTATTTTTAAAGAAAAATAAATATTTAGTCACTGCCCAAATGCCTAGCAATGGCTAATGGCTAGGGTCATTAAGTCATTCCAAGGCCAAATTTGGTCATGGGAGGGTCTGCCAATGGTCGCTAACATCGCGATCAACGATCGGTTATTTAAAAATAGAACCACTACTGACAAGGGTAGGAAGGATCAAGTAAATATAAAGTCTAGTCAACTAACATTAATAATCTAGTGGTATATAATCTATATATAGTAAGCTAAATTTTTTAAAAAAAATTGGAGACATTTAATCACTTGTATACAATCAACCCTAATCACTAAATACCTTAACGAGCCCTAACACTACCCAAAATTCCCTATATACCCCCCCCCACTATACTCTTAAATACCTAAAATGCCCCCAGTCCCCTCCTTCTCCTACTTGCCCATTTCTCCCCACCGGCGGCGCCTCCCCCACCACGCCGGCAAGCACCTGCCACCGGCGACGGCAGCCCTTGATCCCCTCTTTCTTCCTTCCCTCTTCCTGCCCTCGGAGGCAACTGATCGCCGGCGACGCCGCCGGAAGCCCTCACCTTCTCCCTCCCATTTTCGTGGCCTCCAGGTATGCCTTCCTCTCATTCCTCTTCTTCGTCTCATCCATGCCCCATTCGCGTACTATTTTGCATTTTGTTCATATTATTAGTGCTGTGTAAAATTTTAAACTGCATGATTTAGATGATGCTTATGATATGGGGATGTCTTGAAATGTGAAATGGAGATGGAGATGTGGGAATTCCCACTCAATTTTTCTGGCCAAAGGAGGAGAAGCAGGACCTTCGGATGGAGGTCATTGTCCTTGTCGTCGGCCTTAGAGGCTTCCTCTCAGGCGACCCAGATGCGACGACGGAGGCAACGGAGGCCATCGATAGTGCTTGCATGAAGCACGGTTTTTTTCAAATCATCAACCATGGCGTGCCCCTTGCACTGGTTGCTGCCGTCCACCGTGCCACCGACGCCTTCTTCTCGTCGCCCACGGCCGTGAAGGAGACGGTGCAGAGGAAGGTAGGGGAGAGCTGGGGCTACTCACACGGCTACAAGGGCCGTTTTTCCTCCAAGCTGCCATGGAAAGAGACCTTCTCCTTTAGATTTGTGTCGGCCATCCTAACCTCTGCCAACATGGTGCAGGATTACTTTGTCGACGTGCTTGGCCAAGACTTCCAACAAACAGGGTTAGTGTACCTTTTGAGTATTGCAAATTATTATTTCAAATTTTCTACTTTGTTTTCTACATGCATGGGTTTTTGTGATTTCTACTTCATCATATTATGAAATCCACAGACGGTGACCATGAGTGACAATGGAGCAAACCATATCCAGTATTAATTATGACAATTAATTCTTTTATATAATTAAGATGTAGCTACTGATTATCATTCACGATTGTCATGTATGAACATGTTTGGCAGGGTTGTGTGCCAGGTGTACTGAAATGAACAAGCTTGCATTGAAAATCATGGAGCTGCTGGGGTTGAGCTTGGGGTTGGGAAGAAGCCAATTCAGGGATTTCTATGAGAGGAATGAATAAATAATGAGGCTCAAAAAGTACCCACCTCGCCAAGAACCAGATCAAACTCTTGGTACAGGCCACACAATGATCCTACATCTCTAACCATCTTGCACCAGCAATTGGTGGAGGGTTTGCAGGTGTTTTTAGATGGACAGTGGCAGAACATCGCTCCTAGACCAGATGCATTTGTCATTAACATTGGGGACACCATCATGGTAAGTTTTAACATCTATGAAATTGTTAGATAAATTGCATTCCAAACCAATATATTATATGGAACACCTTGTCCATAACTAAAATTATGAGTACTAACAGCATGTTCGAACACGAATTGGCTCGATGTGCGGCTAGATTTTGGATAATAAACACATGATCATGTGGGATAATTATTAATAAATAATTATATATATAATATTAAATAATTATATTGTGTTTTAATTTGAGATATGTACATTAATTCTATTAGATAATGTTAATAAATATTGAAGTTAGTCATGATCTATATGTGTTAGTTAATGGCTATATTTAATTAATTAATGAATGACATTTTATTCTATTCATTAACTTGTTATAATGAATTAAAATAGTAAGGATGACATTTTATATCTTAGTAAGTTAATATGCGTATGTGCTCGTGGGTTATTAATTATTAATCGAATCATAATTATAAATAATCACTGTAAAATATGATTGTTATTAAATTATAGTTCGGTTTTTACAATCAATTACATTTATGATGTCACTAATAAAATATAAAGCTTTGGTAAACATATGACCTTACACACCCAGAGATGTTCAAGGATACGAGGAGGGAATAGGGCCGTTGTCCCAGGATCATATATTTTCAAAATAGTTGATTTTCTTTCTCCCTTCACTACTCGTCAATATGTTTTTTTAGAACACTAAGGGGGCAACTCCTTCGCAAATTACAAACCACCCATACACGAGATCGTAAAGTGTACTCAGCCACTGTTATTTGTCTCATATTCAACTTCATAATCAATTAGAGACGACGAAAAACAGAAAGTATGTATATCCCACATATTATGTCACTAGCCAGCATTGGACTACCTTCTTCAGTATTTACCTATTCAGCTATGCCAATAACTAAAAGTCACAAATGTAACGCTAACTTTCATAATATTACATAACTGGTCAAGCAGATGAAGAGGAAGATAGCCACTCGGAGAACGCATCTAGCGTGTTCATGTCCGCCCAGTAATGCTTCTGAGTGAAGTCGAGTAGAGCAGACCAGGTGAAGTCCGGAAATATTCTGGGGTGATCTTCATCTACTAGTTCCTCTGGTGCCCTCACAACTTCTCCATTTCAGGGTTCATGAAGAACGTTAGAGTGAACCTTGGAGCTCGAGAGTTAACTACAGCGCGGTGAAGGCAGCTACGGTATCGACCGTTGGTTAATGCCTGCACGTTCAATGGTCATGAACACACAATTTCATCAAATGAATATCATATTTTATCTCCACTTCGTTTTTCCTAACGAAATTGTTTGATGACTATGATGTTCATGCAGGCAGGCATGCTTCGAAGGAAAATGTGGCAGGAAAAAATTTGCCCCCAATGTTAACGACAAATGCATCCGGTGTAGGAGCGCCACTGTCCATCTACAAACACCAGCAAACCCTCCACCAATTGTGGGTTCAAGATGGTAAGAGATGTAGGATCGCTGTGTGGCCCTGTACCAAGAGTTTGATCCGGTTCTTGGCATGGTGGGTACTTGTTGAGCCTCATTATCGATTCATTCCTCTCATAGACGTCCCCGAATTGGCTTCTTCCCAACGCCAAGCTCAACCCCAACAGCTCCATAATTTTCAATGCAAGCTTGTTCATTTCCTCACTGTACTCCTGGCACACAACCCTGCCAAACATGTTCATACATGACAAATCATGAATGATAATCAGTTGCTACATCTTAATTATATAAATGAATTAATTGTCATAATTAATACTGGATATGGTTTGCTCCATTGTCACTCATGATCACCGTCTGTGGATTTCATAATATTAGCAAGTAGAAATCACAAAAACCCATGCATGTAGAAAACAAAGTTGAAAATTTGAAATAATAATTTGGAAGACTCAAAAGGTACACTATCCCTGTTTGTTGGACGTCATGGCCAAGCACGTGCACAAGGTAATCCTGCACCATGTTGGGAGAGGTTAGGGTGGCCGACGCAAATCTGAAGGAGAAGGTCTCTTTCCATGGCAGCTTGGAGGAAAACCGGCCCTTGTAGCCGTGTGCGTAGCCAGCTCTCCCCTACCTTCCTCTGCACCGTCTCCTTCACGGCAGTGGCGACGAGGAGGCTTCGGTGGCACGGTGGACGGCGGCAACCAGTGCAAGGGGCACGCCATGGTGGATGATCTGAAAAAAGCCGTGCTTTGTTCAAGCACTGTCGACATCCTTGTTGCCTCTGTCGTCGCATCTGGGTCGCCTGAGAGGAAGCCTCTAAGATCGACGATGGAAACGATGACCTTCTCCGTCCGAAGGACCTGCTTCTCGTCCTTCGACCAGACAAATTGAGTGGGAATTCCCACATCTCCATCGCATGTCAATGGAGATGGAGGTGATGTAGAGGCAGACATGGACATATTTTGTAGTAAGGAGTAGTGTAACAGAAAGAGGGAGAAGAGATTTTTCAATGCACAAATGGGAGATCTGATTGGGAATGGGGTGGTAAGATCCCCCTATATATATAAAGAAGAAGGCTGATCAAGCAGACAAAAGGTCAGTGACCAAGTGTTATATTGTCTTGCTGCCAACTTGGAGCTGCACAACAGCATCAAGATTCTGAATGCATCGAGGGAGAAAAAAGTTGCCAAGATTTTAGCTGGAACATGAATGATATAATTGCTTTGTAACAACATGCGTGCTTTATTTGACCTTTAAAAAAGTGTGTGTATATATATATATATATATATAATATAATATAATATAATATGATATAATATAATATAGTATAATATAATTGTGTGAATTTCATGTAGTGCATGTATTACAGTGGGCAAGAATATTAAATGAGGGGTGTTAACGAGAGGATGAACCACTCTGATATGTTGACCAATAATTACAGATGCCAATTTAAGACGTTTTAGGATTCGAAAATGTTCATTGTACATCGAACAGTGAGTGAAAAGGCTCATTTTATTTTATATAACAAAATACCATAATTCCCAATTTATGAAAAAACTAGGGTGACAAAGATAAGTGGGGTTTGGAAAGTCTATATAATGCATACTCATTGTACTACCCTTTAGGATTTTACTGTGAAATGGCTCTGAGGGATGCATTGAGCCGTTGTTTTTGAGCGACCAAAATATTGATTTCTTGCCGTCCAGAAAAAAGAAGAAGGGTACTCGCTGCACTCCCGATGTTGCATGCATATGTGCAAGTAATGGTTGAAATTTGAAGTATGCTACAAACTATCTCGTCACAAAATATTTCTTCATGTGAGCAGCAGCAACGTTGAGGCAATTCGTCGAGTGGTGGGAGGGAGGGATCAATTGATCTTGCCCCTGAGCCAGATGTACTTGATTTTGAAAAAGTATTGGCAGACCGAACGCGAGGGGTGGTGCCCGGTGAGAGAATTGAGGGGAAAGAAATTATTGATGGCATTCTCGTAATTAAAAGTTAATTTATCTCCGATTCGAGTAAAAAATAATAATTAATTTTAAATAAATTAAAAATAATAAAAAATATATAAAATATAATAGATACCATAATATTAAAATAATTAAAAAAAAGTACCTAATATTTTCTAAAATCAAGTACATCTAGCTCGGGGGCGGGATCTATCCCTCCCTCTCACCTATCGACGAATCGCCCCAACGCCGCCGCGGCTCCCTCCCTCCCTCCTTCCTACCTCTCACCCCGTCGCCATAACGCCGCAGCTGTAAAACTATTGTTGCTGGGCTTTTCTCTACCTCTACTCCCTCTTCACATTCCCGGCAACCTACCATCTCCCTCTCTACCCTTTTTATGATTTCCGTCCCACCTGCCTTTCATTCTTGGAGCGCCACCATAGCCATCGAAGGATATAGCCATCGAAGGATAGTTGGAGCATTGCTATCGAAGGTTTCCCCTCTCTACTTGCCTTTCTCCCAAATCCCTTTCTCTATTTTTGCTTCATTTTATAAAATTAAAATCTGGTGTTATTTGGGTTATCATGCCATTGATTGTTTTGCTTGTGGCTGTTAGTTGGCTTGTTTGTTTATTGTCGAGGTTACAAATGTTTTGCTGTGTGGTTGTTAGTTGCTTGTGAAATGTTTATTTTATATTATAGTTTTTTACAAAATTTATATTTCAAGGAATAATAAAATCATGATAAAATTTATTAAAGTTTCTAAATTTTTTTCTCATGCAACAAAATGTGGTGTTATGATTTTTTTTTAGCATGTTGAGGGTGTGGATATCATCCTTCGTAAAAAATTTACAGGTAAAATTATATTCTAATAGTTTTTTAATAATAAATAATAACAATAATAAATTTTAATTAAGTATAACATTATGCGGTCAGAATCAACTACAATGTAAGAAAAATTAAAACACAGCAAAAGCACAAAAAAAGGGGTTAATTTTAAGAAAAGTTATTCAACCAAATTGACCTTCTCCGTCCGAAGGTCCTGCTTCTCCTCCTTCGGCCAGACAAATTGAGTGGGAATTCCCACATCTCCATCGCATGCCAATGGAGATGGAGGTGATGTAGAGGCAGGCATGGACATATTGAATAGTAAGGAGTTGTGTAATAGAAAGAGGGAGAAGAGATTTTTAAATGCACAAGTGGGAGATCTGATTGAGAACACCCTATATATATAAGAAGAAGGCTGATCAAGCAGACAAAAGGTCAGTGACCAAGTGTTATATTGTCTTGCTGCCAACTTGGAGCTGCACAACAGCATCAAGATTCTGAATGCATCGAGGGAGAAAAAAAGTTGCCAAGATTTTAGCTGGAACATGAATGATATAATTGCTTTGTAACAACATGCGGCTTTATTTGACCTTTAAAAAAGTGTGTGTATATATATATATATATATATATATATAATATAATATAATATAATATGATATAATATAATATAGTATAATATAATTGTGTGAATTTCATGTAGAGCATGTATTACAGTGGGCAAGAATATTAAATGAGGGGTGTTAATTGAGAGGATGAACGATTCTCATATGTAGACAAATTATTACAGATGCCAATTTAAGTCGTTTTAGGATTCGAAAATGCTCATTGTACTTCGAAGAGTCAGTGAAAAGGCTCATGTTATTTTATATAACCATTAAACATCATAATTTCCAATTTATGAAAAAAACTAGGGTGACGAAGAAAACTGGGGTTTGGAAAGTCTATATAATACACACTCATTGTACTACCGTTTAGGATTTTACTGTGAAATTGCTCTGAGGGATGCATTGAGCCTTCGTTTTTCAGTGACCAAAATATTGATTTCTTGCTGTCCAGAAAAAAGAAAAAGGGTTCTCGCTACACTCTCGATGTTGCATGCATATGTGCAAGTAATGGTTGAAAAACAAAAACCTTTAATTGAGGAAAATGTTGTCATTGAAATTTGAAGTATGCTACAAACTATCTCGTCACAAAATATTTCTTCATGTGAGATTTATTTCTTTTTTCAGACGCGAACTCAATTTTTAAAACTCCTACTTTACTATAAAGTGTTGTGTCGAGTAAGAAAGCTAGGGATTATCTAATTACTACTTATATAGTTAATATATAAATTTGTGGAACTAGTATCTTGTAAGAAAAGGACATTAATCGAGGTCAAATTATTTTAATAGGTGTTTTGTAGTTCCAATCCCTTCTTTGATGTGACATGTAGCAACGTTGCAATTTCAAGTTAATGCCAAATAAAAATAATTAGTTAGGGGTGTTAATCGGGTGAGCCGAGTCGAATTTAACCACGGTCAAGCTCAATTAGTATATTTTGAGTTTGAGTCATGTTCAAAAAGGTTCAGTCAAGTCAAACTCACTGTAAAAAATGAGCTAGCTCAATTATATATATACATCTTTTCTTATTAACTTGAAATAAAATTAATCATATAAGTTTAAAAAGTTGAAAATAAAATTATTAACAAATAACTAGATTATTATTCATATAAAATGATTGGATTATCATGTAAATCTATTATTATAATGTAATTATATTTATTAATTTTTTATGTTTTATATAAATGGCTATATAAAAATTAAATAAGATTCTTTATTTAATGTAAAGTACTTGATTCGACGTCAAACTTTAACTCGCCAAATGTTATAATATAAAATAAATATCTCGTAAAATAAATTTTTTATTAATTTATCAATATCATAAATAAATCTATGACGTAACGAATTAGTTAAAATTTAAGTTCTAAGTCATGTCATGAAATAAAATATAAGAGCACCAATACTCGAAATCAACTAAGACACCATAAAACGAACCAAAATCCCATGCAAACAACTTAGAAATATAGTAACAAATAAAAAAACCAATTCTTTAATAACATAGTCTTCTAGCTGTCCTGACTATACCCATTGTTTCATGTGTTCCAGCCTAAAGTGCAAATTAAAGGGCTATGTCATTTCTTCCAAAGTTGTTAACCGAAGTTAAAAATCTATAGTTCATTCTAAATAATAAATATAATCTTACGTCATTAGGTATTATATGTAAGATTAAGTTGAGAGATCTCACAATCCACTTATCTTATAAAATTTTGTTCACGAAATTCTTAAAATTAGCTTGTCGCTAGCCCAACCCACATTCTTCTCTGGCCCGCATTCTTCTCTGGCCCGCATTCTTCTCTGGCCCGAGACTGGCAGCCTAGCCAATGTCCCTAGTCTAACCCACCATCTAATACATAATTAAATTGCTCTGATATCATCTGTAACCCGGCCCAAAGTGCAAACTAATGGGCATATGTAATCTCTTTAAAAGTGTAAACTAATATATTTTATAACATCATTAATTGAGTTTTTTAATGATTATGATCCAATGTCAAGCTCTTATTATGCATTGAGGGGTGGCCACCCCATCTAGCTACAATCTCATTTATGTGCACACGTTACGTGACCCATAGCCTATAGTTCATATATTTGTTATTTTCTCATTCTCTCAGTATCACAAGTGCATAATGCGTTGTCTTTTGTCATTTTGCCCTGTCACTCATTTCGGCATGGGGGCAGGTATTTAATCTTTCAAAAATTTTTAGGGTGAGGCATCGTGTCGGACTGAATCAATTCTTTGACTCCGGTTACGCTCGGCGCATGATGGTTGAATGTGGGCTTAGGCCAACCAAGGCTGCCATATAGAAATACATAACATTTCAAGTAATTATACATAGTTAGAATTCTAAATGTGAGGCACTCGCAACTACGACACACGATCTTAATCTAAATGAAACAATAAAATTATGCATAGGTATAATTTTATACGAACAAAAATGCATGCAATGAAATGAGTTTATTATATGATGATTAAAACTTGACAAAATAAATATGCAACACAAAAAATATTAAAATTTAAATTTACAATATTTACAACAAGTCTGATGAGATAATAAATTATTCATGTGACACAATCAATTAAGTCATACCTTACATTTTAAATTAATTATTCAAATCACAATTCAACCTTAGCCAATGATAAAATGATTATTAACTTACTAGCATGTATTTAATTACTAACATTAGTGTATTTTCCTTGATGCATTAATTATTTAACCAACAAATCATATTAAGATTACCCTCCTAGAAATTTAGGTTACCATTTAGACTTTTAATTAATATCACACTTTACTTCCTATTACATCATAAATGTAATTGATCATAAAAATTGAACGATAATTTAATAACAATCATATTTTAACTAATAAAATATTCATGCAACAGTTATAATACATTCATACACTTGAATTTATAACATTTTAATTAACCAAACAGTAATTATTTATAATTGTGATTCGATTAATAGATAATAACCCATGAGCACATACGCGTATTAACTTACTAAGATATAAAGACGTCATCTTACTATTTTAATTAATTATAATAAGTTAATGAATAGATTAAAATGTCATTCATTCATTAATTAAATATAGCCATTAACTAACTCATGTAAATCATGACTAACTTCAATATTTATTAACATTATCTAATATAATTAATATACATATCTCAAATTAAAACACAATATAATTATTTAATATTGTATAAATAATTATTTATTAATAATTATCCCACATTATCATGTGTTTATTATCCAGAATTTAGTCGAACATCGAGCGAATTCGTGCTCGAACAAGCTGTTAGTACTCATAATTTTAGTTATGGACAAGGTGTTCGATATAAAATTTGGTTTGGAATACAATTTATCTAACAATTTCATAGATGTTAAATACTGTTAGATGAATCACTTTTTATTAGCATTGGAAGCACATCACTTTACTACAAGGTAATATTTCACAATTTAATCAATGAATCCTCCAATAATTTGATAAGAAGGTCAAGAGATTATTTATAGTTAAATTCTTCACACCATATCAATAGATATAGCATTTTTGGTACGAAGAGTTTATCGGTTTCTGCATAGATATTTTTATTTGGTCATCTTCTTTAGACTATTGGGTTTATGTTCATAATTTCCTGGCATAGATATTGGCAGAATTTTATTGAAAAGACTACTATTTGTAAAACACAAAAAAATAATACATAGCATATTGTTAATAGGATTAATATTAATAGTAATACCGTACAGTAGTAGATATAGTACATATATGTTCTTTAATTAATTATATTTTAACGTTTAATTTTCCATGTGGTTTTTAAGTGGTCAAACTCCTAAATATATTCCAAATTAGAGATGCGCTCATAAATAAATATCTGAAACTTCATAATTAAGCACCCATAATTAGTGTTTTTGGTATGAACTTAGCATGTAATCAGGAAACAGGATGTAACCGCCATAGTTTGAATTTAGTGGGCCGGCGGGAAAGTAGGGAATGGGCTGGAACAGGGGATAAAAGGGGGAGAACCGAACTGTAATGACCAATCTTGATAAAATTGAATTCTTGTTTTCTTGTTGTTGTTCTTTGTTCTTCTTCCTATTTTCTAGGAAGATCATCCAGGGAGCAGGGATTCACCTCTGCCCCCGTCCTCCATTATCTCCACAAATCCTCTGAATTCCCGATCAGATTCCAGGCAAGAAGTCTCCTCCATGGCTCCAGCAAAGCAGGGGAACAAGCAAGGAAACAAAGGGAAGGCGATCGTCGTCGAATTGGGGGAGGAAACCCACACCAATTTGGTATCAGAGCCAGGCGAGGGAGGTATGAATCCATCACCAAACTCGGATGAATTATCTCAAATTAGACAGGTTCAGGATCATTTGATTACTGCTGTTGCTGAAATTTCTGCTAAACTCGAAATGTTATTGCAATCGAGGGCTGAGGGTGTTGGAAATAGGGGGAATCTGGATAATCGTGAGGGAATTGGGACATCTCACATTAGGGTTCCTGTTTTTGGGTTGGATATTGATGATCAGTGGCAGGATAGTCGAAGAAACACCCAAAGAGAAGAGCAGGCGAGAATGTCGGGAGGAAGGATTCCGCAAGCTAAACCTGGAGGGGAATTGCCAACCATGTCTTCAAGGGGAAGGTATCAGCAAGATCTACTCAGATCTGGATGGAACCTGCTCGTCATAATGTCTCCATGAGGGGTTTCATCCAATTGTGCAAATTGAGGATTGCTTGAAGGGATCCAAACTAAGTTTCCCTAAGTTCGATGGGGCAAAGGATCCCATCTCATGGTTCAGTCGAGCAGAGAAATTTTTCAAGTTGCACAATGTCAATGAAGCATTGCAAGTTGAACTAGCAAGTTTCCACTTGGAGGACGACGCCCAAATTTGGTTCGATATGCTGCAACAACATCAGGAAATGACTTCTTGGCAGCAGCTGAAAGAGGCCATGAATTTGCAGTTTGGACCTTCGGATTATGAAGATTTTTACGGAGATCTCACTCGATTAACTCAGGATTCTTCAGTCCAAGAATACACTGCTCGATTCAATAGATTGGCATCACGAGCTGGACACATGACAGAACAACAACGGATTAGCAGTTTTACATGCGGTCTTAGTTCCCAACTGAGAATCGAGGTAAAAGCTAGAAAACCTGAAACATTGCTTGACGCCCAAGGATTGGCAAGGCATTTAGAGTGTCATGTGATTCAGAGGTCACCAGCAAACACCAAACCCAGGAGTAAGAACTATCAATACAACGTGGGATCAGCTAGCAAAATAAACAGCTATGGGATAGGCAGGAAGGAAACTAATGGGGTGGTCGACTTACCATCTAAAGAGACTACCAATGGGAGGAGATTCAGTGTCCAACAGCTTCAAGAAAGGAAAGAAGCGGGACTTTGTTTCAGATGTGATGATAAGTTCTTTCCAGGACACAAATGCAAGCAGCTGTTTGTCATTGAGGTGATTCGAGAGGAGGAGCTGTCGGAACAAGAGGACAGTGATCAAGAGGGAGATTCAGATATACCGGCAATCTCATTGAATGCATTGGCAGGGACATTAACTACCAACACCATGAGATTGTTAGGAAGAGTGAGGGGACATCAAGTGACAGTGCTGATCAACTCGGGGAGTTCACACAACTTTGTGAATGAGAATTTGGTCCAGAAACTGAAATTACCGGTGGAGACAAGTAAAGGGATGAAGGTTCAGATTGCTAATGGGGAGAAATTGAACTGTGGGGGCAGGTGTGTTGGCATTGAGTTAGAGCTTCCGGGGTACAAGACAGTGATTGATTTCTTTGCACTTTTGCTGGAAGAGATCGATATCGTTCTTGGCGTTCAGTGGCTAAAGACGTTGGGGTCTATACTTTGGAATTTTGAGTCACTTACCATGTCTTTTACAGAAAAAGGGAAAACCATAGAGCTGCAGGGTCAGCTTGTGCCCCCAAATCAGTTGTGTGGTAAGAAGCAATTATCCCGTTCGTTCAAGAAAAGGAAACAGGGGCTGTTAATGAACTTACAAGTGGTGGACGACAGCAGCTCGCAGCAGTTCCAATCAGCCCTATCAAGGTTACAAGTTGAACAGCTGGACAAGTTACTACAAGCATTCGCAGCAGTATTTGCGATACCAAAGGGTCTACCGCCAAGAAGAACTCAAGATCATCATGTAAAGCTGAAAGAAGGAACATCCCCGGTTGCCGTCAAACCTTATAGATATCCCTACTTCCAAAAGAATGAGATAGAAAAACAAGTGAAAGACTTACTCGAAGCGGGGATAATTCAGCCTACCTCGAGTCCATACTCGGCTCCAGTACTCTTGGTCAAAAAGAAAGATGGAAGTTGGAGAATGTGTGTGGACTATAGAGCTCTCAACAAGGTAACTATTAAGGATAAATTTCCCATTCCCAACATTGATGAACTGTTGGATGAGTTACATGGAACAACCTATTTTTCCAAAATGGATTTGAGATCGGGATATCATCAAATACGAATGCACGGGGCTGATGTTGAGAAGACAGCTTTTCGCACTCATCATGGACACTATGAATTTCGAGTCATGCCTTTTGGATTATCGAATGCACCATCTACCTTCCAAGCTCTAATGAATGAGGTATTTGGCCCTTATCTTAGAAAATTTATATTAGTTTTCTTTGATGATATACTCATTTACAGCAAAAGTTGGGAAGAGCATCTTCGCCATATGGAGTTGAGTTTGAACGCATTACTCTCACATGAACTTTATGCAAGGAAGGATAAGTGTTCTTTTGCTTTATCTCAAATCCAATACTTGGGTCATGTAATTTCTGGAAATGGAGTTAGTATGGACAAGGACAAGATTTCAGCAATTGAGATGTGGCCAACACCAAAGTCGATCAAAAGTATAAGGGGTTTCTTAGGATTAGCAGGGTATTACAGGAAGTTTATCAAGGGTTTTGCGGTCCTTGCAGCTCCACTATCTGATTTGCTGAAAAAGGATTCTTACCATTGGGATCAATTGGCGGAGAACTCATTCATCAGTTTGAAGCAAGCTCTCACAACTGCTCCTGTCCTTACTTTGCCTAATTTTACTCTTCCATTTGTGATTGAGTGTGATGCAAGTGGAGGAGGATTAGGAGCTGTCTTAATGCAACATAATCATCCCGTGGCATTTTTCAGTAAGGTTTTAAATGGTAGAAATCTGCTGCTATCTACCTATGAAAAGGAAATGTTAGCCTTGGTACTAGCTGTTCAAAAATGGCGTCACTACCTGTTGGGAAGGACTTTTATTGTTCGAACTGATCATTCCAGCTTAAAACATCTATGGGATCAAAAAATCCACACAACCGCTCAACAAAGGTGGCTCGTGAAGTTGCTCGGATATGACTTTGTGATTGAGTACAAGCCTGGAAAAGAAAACAAAGTGGCTGATTCATTATCAAGACAGTTCGAAGGGCAGGAATCCGACACAGCTAGTTCCGAATCACTGACTTTACTTGCAGCAAGCCTAACAGCATGGTCGACCCCTGTTCCTAGATGGTTGGAAGAGGTTAAAAAAGCTTATGCTACCAATCAGCAGATATCAATCCTTAAGCAGCAATTTGCAGCCAGCAAACTGTCATCAAATTGGGTGTTACAAGATGGGATTTTTCGGTATAAAAACAGGATTTACTTGAATTCTCAAATGGATCTCATCCCGACCATATTGAAGGAATTTCATGATGGCACTCACGAGGGCATTCAGAAAACGTTGAAGCGATTGAGAGCAGTTTTCTATTGGTCCCGGATGTATAAAGATGTGGTGAGTTATTTGCAAAATTGTGAGACTTGCCAAAAATTCAAAAGCTCTTCTCTAGCACCAGCTGGTCTGCTACAACCTTTACCTATACCACAGCAAATTTGGACCTCTATCAGCATGGACTTCATTAGTGGGTTGCCGAGAAGCAATGCAAAAGATGGCATATTCGTGGTCGTGGATCGACTCTCAAAATACAGCCATTTCCTTCCTATTAAGCACCCTTTCACAGCTCAATCAATTGCAAAATTGTTCTTTGATGAAATTTTCAAATTACATGGGATGCCAACTTCTATCGTATGTGACCGAGATCCAACTTTCACTAGCTCTTTTTGGAAGGAGTTGTTCAGCTTACAAGGTGTAGCATTCAACTACAGTTCAGCTTACCATCCTCAAACAGATGGCCAAACTGAAGCAATTAACAGAGTGCTTGAGCAATATTTGAGGTGTTTTTCAGCAGATCGACCTCACACTTGGACCAAATGGTTGCCTTGGACAGAATTCTGTTACAACACCAGCTTCCAGACCGCCATACAAATGAGTCCATTCGAGGCAGTGTATAATATGCCTCCTCCAACATTGCTGTCATACACTCCCGGGACAGCAAAAACAAATGAAGTTGATAGCCTTCTTCGTAGCAGAGATCAATTGTTACATGAGTTGAGAGAAAATCTAGCAGCAGCCCAGTTGAGAATGAAGCACCGCCATGATTTGAGAAGAAGAGACGTTGAATTTGAGATAGGCCAGCAAGTGTATTTGAAGCTTCAGCCTCGCAGACAACATACATTGCGCACTCAGAAATCCAACAAACTTGCTGCCAAGTTTTACGGTCCATTTCCTATCATCCAACGAATTGGATCAGTTGCTTATAAGTTGAAATTGCCTGCTGAATCACAAATCCATGATGTTTTCCATGTTTCCCAATTGAAAGCTTCGGTGGTAACTGATGTGCACATTCAAAAAATTTTACCAGCCGTAATGCTTGACTAACCTGCTGTCATTGTATTCACATTTCCAGATTGTAATGTGTTAGCAACCTTGAGGACAAGGTTGTTTTACAGGGGAGGTAATGGTATGAACTTAGCATGTAATCAGGAAACAGGATGTAACCGCCATAGTTTGAATTTAGTGGGCCGGTGGGAAAGTAGGGAATGGGCTGGAACAGGGGATAAAAGGGGGAGAACCGAACTGTAATGACCAATCTTGATAAAATTGAATTCTTGTTTTCTTGTTGTTGTTCTTTGTTCTTCTTCCTATTTTCTAGGAAGATCATCCAAGGAGCAGGGATTCACCTCTGCCCCGTCCTCCATTATCTTCACAAATCCTCTGAATTCCCGTCAGATTCCAGGCAAGAAGTCTCCTCCATGGCTCCAGCAAAGCAAGGGAACAAGCAAGGAAACAAAGGGAAGGCGATCGTCGTCGAATTGGGGGAGGAAACCCACAGCAGTTTTCCTAAGTGACACCTTTGGTAAACATATGACCTTGCACATACAAAGATGTTCAAGGATACGAGGAGGGAATAGGGCCGTCGTCCCAGGATCATATATTTTCAAAATAGTTGATTTTGTTTCTCCCTTCATTGCTCGTCAATATGAGTTTTCAGAACGCCAAGGGAGCAACTCCTTCGCAAATTACAAGCCACCCTTACATAGATCGTAAAGTGTACTCAGCCAATGTTATTTGTCTCATATTCCACTTCATAATCAATTAGAGACAACAAAAAACAGAAAGTATGTATATCCCACATATTATGTCACTAGCCAGCATTGAACTACCTTACTTATTCAGCTATCGCAATAACCAAAAGTCACAAATGCAACGCTAGCTTTCATAATATTACATAACTGGTCAAGCGGATGAAGAGGAAGATAGGCACTCGGAGAACGCATCTAGCGTGTTCATGTCCGCTCTGTGATGCTTCTGAGTGAAGTCGAGTAGAGCAGACCAGGTGAAGTCCGGATATTTACTGGGGTGATCTTCATCTACTAGTTCCTCTGGTGCCCTCACAACCTTCTCCATTTTAGGGTTCATGAAGAACGTTAGAGTGAACCTTGGAGCTCGAGGGTTAACTACAGCGCGGAAGGCTGCTACGGTATCGTCCGTTGGTTAACGCCTGCACGTTCATTGGTCATGAACACACAATTTCATCAAATGAATATCAAATTTTATCTCCATTTGGTTTTTCCAAACGAAATTGTATGATGACCAAGATATTAACGCAGGCAGGCATGCTTCGAAGGAAAATGTGGCAGGCTTCTAGATAAACTTACAAAAATTTAATTTATAGCTCATAAAAACTTACCATGAAGGTGTCCCCAATGTTAATGACAAATGCATCCGGTCTAGGAGCGATTTTCTGCCACTGTCCATCTACAAACACCTGCAAACCCTCCACCAATTGCTGGTGCAAGATGGTAAGAGATGTAGGATCACTGTGTAGCCATGTGCTGAGAGTTTGATCTGGTTCATGGCATGGTGGGTACTTGTTGAGCCTCATTATTGATTCATTCCTCTCATAGAAATCCCTGAATTGCCTTCTTCCCAACCCCAAGCTCAACCCCAGCAGCTCCATGATTTTCAATGCAAGCTTGTTCATTTCCTCACAGTACTCCTGGAACACAACCCTGCCAAACATGTTCATACATGACAATCATGAATGATTATCAGTAGAATCACAAATACCCATGCATGTAGAAAACGAAGTTGAAAATTTGAAATAATAATTTGGAATACTCAAAAGGTACACTAACCCTGTTTGTTGGAAGTCACGGCCATGCACGTCGACAAAGTAATCCTGCACCAGTTGAGAGAGTTTAGGGTGGCCTAGGCAAATCTAAAGGAGAAGGTCTCTTTCATGGCAGCTTGGAGGAAAACCAGCCCTTGTAGCCGTGTGAGTAGCCCCAGCTCTCCACTACCTTCCTCTACATCGTCTCCTTCACGGCCGTGGGCGACGAGAAGAAGGCTTCGGTGGCAAGGTGGATGGCTGTGGGCGACGAGAAATTGCATGGCTCATTGATATGTTGCACCGGCATTCTTTAGAACAAAGGGCATGACAGGTAGCAATACATGCTAACAGGAGTCTAGAATGTGTATTTTCTTCATGTTTAGGTTCCATATGAATCTGATAATATCCGCTAAAGTCATCCATGAACAAAAACATTAGATGCCTGACAACATTGTCAAGGGGAAGATCTGGTACAGTGGTGTGCGTTTCCTCCCCCAGTTCGACGACGATTTCCTTCCCTCTGTTTCCTTGCTTGTTCCCCCGTTTCGCTGGTGCCATGGAGAGGACGTCCTGCCTGGAAACTAATTGGAATGGAGAGGATCGATTGGGATGGTGGAGGACGGGAGCAGAGGAGAGGTCCTTGCTCCCTTGTTGATCACCCTAGAAAGTAGGGAGAAGATCAAAGAAGAACAACAAAAATCAAGATTTCAATTCATCCAATGCCAATTACAGTTCGGTTCATCTCTTTTATCCTCTGTTTCAGCCCATTCCCTACTTTCCCGCTGGCCCACTAAATTCAAAATATCTAATTACATGCTAAATTCATACCATACAGGCAGATGAAATGTGTTCTTTGGGCATACCTTGCTGAGGTCTCAAAAATCCACACAAATGCTGAATTGGTCATTCTTCTTCTTCGCACGTTTGGCTTGTTTGATAGGTTTCATGGTGGCCTTCCCTGCAAGTCAGTGCAATGCCACCTATAGGGAAAGACCAGGTATTTCCTCATAAGACCAAGTGAACAGTCTTTAGAGCACGTAGCGCGTCCACGATCTGGCGCCACTCAAAGTCTTCTAGACCACTGCCAAGGTAAACAGGGCGTGAATCAGTGGTAGTCCCGAAGTTAATCTGGACAAGGCTTTTCGCCGCTAGAGTCACACCGTCCTCATAATATGACGGTACAGGTAGAACATCGTCAACATTTGTAACAGATCACTATGGGTGTAGGCAACTATGAAGGGAGAGAGTTATGCCCAAAGTGTCTTTCATCATCAGAGTTCTCTGGGCAGTCTTTGGGAAAGCCTGTTGGGGTAAATACCATCACCTTGCCCCCTTTCTCCAAAGGCAGTACTTTCCCCTACCGTAAAGAAAGAAGCATACGGGCACGGGCACGAGGCGAGAAAGTAAAGAGGCTTCCATTTCACTTGTGTATCAAGGAAAACCATCTATGAGAAGGTGACATCCTCACTGACTTTCCAGGATGAAGTTGGACCCGAAGGGGTACTAGCATGCCTTCAGGAATTGATTTCATGGTTGGTTTTGAGGCAATAGGTGACTTGTGAGACTTAAGAACCTTATGGGGCAATGGAGGTGGGCAATTTGTTGCGGGCATAATGAAGTCCAGTAATGACACAATGGTTGGGTAGACATGTGAGGTTGCTTTTTGACAAGCTTTCACCAAAAAATTTTCAGATAGGAAAATGCCTGCCTCAAAGAAATAAGCTTCCTCAAGGATGAAGGGATCTCTTAGCCACCCAATTCATATATGATTTCTCTTCAAAGGTGCATCTTTTATACACCGATGCCAGGAAATGACACACATCGGTGATCATGTGTCGAGGGACGTGATAAAAGCATATGAAACACGGGGTCCAAGTCGATCACATGGAATACATGCTGCACGTTGAAAGGTCCAATTGATTTGCGTAGAGAAATTTTGCTCATTGGGTCACATGCGGTAGAGGAAACATATGATATCTGTGTATTGGTAGGGGCCAGATGCTCAACTGAGTATCCTATCTCCTCTACTACTCGAAGAAGCAGAATGTTTATGGATCCTCCCTGATCTACAAGAGCACGCCTGATCACATTATTTTGGTGCTCAACACTAACAAATAATGGCCTATTGTGGTTGGGCTCTAGATGACATAAATCTTTGTTTAAAAATGTGATCACTCCATTGGGTAGCGCTAGGATATCATCTATATGGGTCCAGTTGAAATGGTCCCGACCTTTGCTCTTTATTGACCTTGTTGAGCACAGGGAGTTGTCGAACAAGGTATTCCACATCTGTCACATAGTCTTTGATTGCCTTCTGACTGTTGGAAGAAAGTTTGAGCACCACCATTTTTTGCAACAACTTCGGCCAGGGCACGTTCAAGCATAATTCAGGAAGCTGGGGACAAGCATAGAGCATCAAACATGCTCACAAGTGCAGGGACCTTATTCTTATGCTAGACTAAATCATAGATGATTTCGTCTTTGAGAGGTAAAGGAGGAGAATGTTCTTCAATAGCCAACACCAGTGTCGATGTCGAGCTTCCTTAGTAGGGGAAAGATTGGGTACCTCAACAAAAGTGTCAATTACCTCATCAGTTCCCTCTTGGTGGTGACTATCTTCGATGACTGGTCTATTCTTGCTGGAATTGGGAGAGACCATTATGAGAACAGGCTTGGAAATATCATTATTCTTCTTGAAGTCAATCTCACTCTTGTATAGCAAGTTTTGAATTGACTCCATGATCACTTGGCTTCGGCGGGCAGCGTGGTTTACTCGCTGACGATAGCAGAAAAATTTATCCTTCTTCTCATCACCAGGCTACAGTGGCTCAGGAGGTTCTCGAGGCCCCAACCTTCCTTCTCGAACTAGAAGCTCGAACCATCGCTCCATATCAAGTGTAGTCCTCCGAGTTGCACCACTGACGGCTCTTGTTGTTTTGGGGAGTCCCCCTTGTCTTGGTCATTTTGCTACTTACCACCTTCTCATTTATTGAGGCTCCCGAGCTCTTGGCGACTGTGGCATTGTGTTGTAACCCCTCATACACCAACAACTTCGCATGACGTTCTTCAAAGTTCTTGCTTGGAGAACTGCTGAGGAACCAAGATGCTGAACCCGCATTCATGGAACAAATTTTAGTTATCTCCTTCATATCTAGCATTTCATTCAACTAAGAAGACAAATCCAAAAGCACTTGAAGTAGTTGACAAAGGTTGCATCCTTCTCTATCTTGCAAAGCTTTAAAAGCTCGAACTTCATAAACACATCCATGGACCGGCTGGGGGTGCCGAAGTTGAGGTGGGTGGAAATATGCTTGGGTAAGGCTGGTAAGAGCTTCCACATCCGGTTCAATGGGTATAGCCTATTTAGCCTATACAATATCACTAACCACCCAACTAAAATATAGTTGTTACAGTCTCCGCACCGTGATAGTCTACAAAATAAAATGTTTGATGAACTTTTCTCCCATAAAGAACAATAAACTTCCTGTACATGAAACTAATCAAGAGGCAAGGATGAAAATGACGATTACAACTATTAACTATCACAATAATACAATCTGCAGGATTAAGTTTCAAATCGTTCAATTCTGGGGCTGTACACCTTCCATTAATACTGCCTTACCAATGATATCAACATTGTTTTCAGCATCTTTATCTTGATCATCATAATCATTATAAATTAACACACCAGATTAAATGACTTCATCACTAAAATATAGACGGTTGGTTTGACACAACAATTACGTACCCATAAGTTGGATTGATCCTACAAGCAGTATAATCTATTATTAAAAAAAATGCTCCAAGGAAAAACAGATTAGGTAGAGATTGCTCAAAGGATAACTAGCGTCTAGACTTATCTCAATTTCCCTACTTTGCTTGGGAAAAAATATAATTCCCCAGCTTTTATTTTGACTGATCATGATGAACCGCACCATCACAAATAGCATATAAACAAGACAAACGATTTTACACGGAAAGCATCCCCAAGAAGTAAAAATTACAAGGCAAACGCTCTCCTCAAACCCTACCCACTATTATTATAAACATTTACAACAACAGTACATACTTTGAGAGAAGAAAGTCTTGAATAAGGATAAACACACCACCAAAAATGATACAACAATTCAGAGTAATGTAAAACACGTACAAAATACCGGGAAGACCAATGGAACGATTGATCTGCAATCTGAAATGGAATCCAATCAACAAATCTTCTACTCGAATCAACTGTAGCCTTTACCCTATCGCTCCATATGGTACAAGGTGCCACACTCCTCTCTAGAATGATTTGTAACCATAAACCTGTGTAATAATAAGCATATATTGCATGGGTATGAGTGCACACCTCGGCGTGCACCACTCAGCATCCAGTAGCCCAAACACTGCCCAAATACAAACAATCACAACATGCTAGGGCCGTGGGCGTGCGCAATAGGACGTATATATACTGTTCAAAAGTAGTAGAAAATTCCGAAATTTGTAGGCCTAGCTGTTGAATCGGGAACCGGAAGGGAATAAGGAAGGAATCAAGAAGAAGCCCAAGCTGCTGGAATGGGTAAAAACCTTACACCAGCATCCGGACGCTACTGTGTGGCCAAGTCGCGGATGGCGGTTCGGGCAGTTTGCGACCCGTTTTTTATGATTTCTTAACCTATTTATATACAATTTTGTCCTAAATCTTAATAGAACCTAATTTGTGATTAACAAGAAGCTAGAGGGGTTCTCTAGGGTTCTTGGGCCAGGGAGAAGAGTTTTTTTTGGATTGTGAGAAAATCAAGGAGTTATTGAATTGTGTTTGTTGATTCAAGGAGGTGAGAAAGATGCCTCATAATGAAAATTACTCTTATTGGTGGATTGTGCAGTAGTTACCGTCACTGATAATTCTTAGTATCTTTTTATTTTTATTATTCTTTATTATTGTTTGTCATCATTTTGCCGTATTTCTTAATACTTTATTCTATTGTTTGTCATTATTTTGCCATATTTCTTCATACTTTAAGATTTAAAAGGCTAAATGACAAATGAAATTTTACTCTTTGGAAAAAATGTGAAAAAATATTTTGGTTGATAGAGAATTATTGGAAGCACTATTTGCAAAACCTGCAGAGGTGAGGGCGGCTGATTGGATGGAACTCAAAGACAAGGTGATGAGCACCATAAGAAATGTTTAATAGATGAGGTGATGTAGAACGTGATGGGTGAGAATACAGCGAAGTTGGAAAGGTTATACATGACAAACAATTTGTATGGCAAGTGTTTTATTAAGCAATAGTTATACTAACTCAATCTTGTTGAAGGAGGGCATCTTATGGTGTATGTAAGTGAGTTTGAAAATTTTCTTGTGTAGTTGTTGAACCTCGAAGTGAAGGAAGAAGAAGAAGAGAAAGCAATCACATTTTTGGCTTCTTTACCTTAGTCTTATGATCATTTGATGACCACTTTAACTTCGAAAAAAAAGCTATATCAGTGAATGATGTCAAAACTATTTCTTTCTCTGATGAAAAGATGAGGAATGATAAGGAAGAAAAATCCCGGAAGCATTGACTGCAATAAAAAGTAGACGATTCAAGGGGAAAGACAAGTCAGAGGTTTTTTGTTAAAACTGCAAGAAGACCGGACATCTCAAAGAGTAATTGTAAGAAGAGATTGCAAGAATTTGAGAAAAAGGATGAAAGACCTGACCAAGTGGATATACCTTAGAACAATGGGGATCTTCTATCACCTACGTCATGAGTGAAGTCAAGTGATCATTAGATTCTAGATTCAGGTTGCTCATATCACATGTGCCCAAATAGAAATTGTTTTGACTCGTACAATGGAACTATAATATGGCGAATAATTCTCTATATAAAGCAATTGTGATAAAAACAGTTAAAATTAAAATGTTTGATGGAGCTGTGAGGAGAGTGAGTGGTGTGAGACATGTTCTACAGCTGAGGAAGAGCTTGATTTTACTAGTTGCTTTAGACTCAAGAGGTTGCAGGTTTTCTGCAAAGAGTGGAGTTCTAAAGGTTGTGAAAGGTAATAAGGCTGTGATTAAAGATCAAAAGGTTGAAACCTATACAACTTGATAGGGAGTACGGTTAAGGTGGAGCTTGGTGACTCAAACTCATAGGTGAATAGAGATGACTTATGCGTATATGCATGTAAATACAGGAAAGGGATGTAGGAGAAGGTGGAGCCTAGTTTTGTGTTCAAAATGTCAGAATCAAGTTTCACATAAAATTAAGTACAAGAAGTTATATATTACTCAAAAAATTTGATATTACAAACTTGATCGTCTTTCAATATCCTTAAATGCAGGATGGAGTTTCGGCGAAGAGAGGGTCTGACAGGGGTGAGGCTAGATTAGGATAGGAAGTTGGAGTGTGAGGGAGATGTGGGTGGGGAAGGAATGTGGTCATGGACTAGTCAAGGGATTCTTCTGCCGGCTAGAGTTTCACTTGAAAATTGTAGGAATG
Source organism: Piper betle (assembly GCA_033002965.1). Classification (NCBI taxonomy): domain Eukaryota; kingdom Viridiplantae; phylum Streptophyta; class Magnoliopsida; order Piperales; family Piperaceae; genus Piper; species Piper betle. Next base: position 20,139 of record JAURVB010003266.1, on the reverse strand, counting down.
ATGAGAGGGAAGAGAGAAATGAGAGAGAGAGAGAGAGAGAGAGAGAGAGAGAGAGCACGAGAGAGAGAGCTTATTTTTTGCTACGAACTTGTGTTTTTGGAAAGGCATGGAGGTTTTTATAGAGTGAAATGGGTAGTATTGATCTCCATTTTTTAACTAAAACTTTCAATCATTTAGGTCCCACAAAGCCTCTATTTTCAAATAGTTGACAATGATTTAACTATTCTATCACTTTGAAACATAGTATTCCACCTATCTCCATTATTTACTCATGAACCGCACTCAAATCATCCACTCCATCGTGTGCGTCCCATTGAATTAATTCACTATATGGACTTGTTAGTATTTAGTCTTTGCATTGGGGTTTTAGGATTATAAAGCAGGCTTCGAAATAGGCTCGGTTCGAAAAATTGGTTTTCCACTAGAATTAGAAATATCTGACCCAATCATTAGCCACCTCACCGATTTTCTACATGCCTTTGCGAGAAGGACAGTCGGCAAATTCCAAGTTTCTATAATCCCTGCAAAGTAAGGAGCGTTAAAAAAACTCTCTTTATTCTCTTTTTTTAAAGTTTTTGCTATGTACAACAACATGCACTTAAAAGAATTCAGTCAGTGCCATGACCCCTTGTAGCAGGATCATGACAAAGCTTTAGATACTTGGCAATGACACGAAAGAAGTTCTCACCATCTACTATGGTGAGATCATAACATCCATTTCCCATGTCTTCGTGAATGAGATAGGAGCCCACCCAAGAAGGGGAAAACTTTGGACACGATATATCGGCTTGAACCTCCCTCGTGTTGCACAAGACAAGGCTACCCGGGATTAAAGGCCGAGGAGATGCCCACTTGTTGTAGTGGTAGGCCATTTTTCCCTGTAGCATTATAAACTTTTGCTCGCATCATTGCGGTACTCATCAAGATGCTCTAAGGCTGCAAATTTATTTACTAAAGCGAATCCGGGTTTCCGATTTGGATCGGATTCGGTCAATGGCCATATCTGATCTATATTGGATTTGAAGCAGGGTTTCTTGTCAATTTATTTTATTAAAGCGAATCAGGTTTTCTTTGGTCATTGCTGAATGGCTACGGAAGTAGCCCAAGTTGGTAATAAAGAGCTATAATGGAAGACAGAAAGAAGCTTACTAAGTGATGGGGAGGAAAGGAGGTGAAGCAAAGGAGAGTGTGGACTACCGGGAGCTACGACAACCTAAAGGGTAAAGACAAGTGAGAGCCACCGTCTATATTCCGCGTGTAAATATCAACCATTTAACTGTTCTCTACCCCAAACTTGATTACGCCAATGCGACTGATAAACGTATGCTTAACTGACAACACCAGTTAATTATTTTGTTGACAACCTTAGATTGAACGAAACCCATACTTGTATGCGCTCCCCATGGACGCATATGGGGACACACAATTCTGGCTATTGATGATCGAGATCAACTCTGATCTCAAGTTGATCTCGTGCTTCACAGTTTGGATATCACAAGTATAAGCAGGTATAAAACTTTAATAATCTCTTTCTTTATTTGTATTTGATATGTTTATTTATGTACAATGCACGTGCATTGCACAAAAATCTTGACTAGTGTGTATAAAAGCTAGGACTTAAGAGAGAAAGAAAACATATATGTATAAAGTATAATACAAGATTCCCATCCAATATCTACTCGGGGTAAAATCCAGTTGTAAGGATAATCTATATATCACCAATTATGTTAATCACCTTTAGAAATTGTTGTTCTACGGATTTGGATTTATATATTTACATATAACAAAGTTTTGATGACTAGATATTTTTTTAATGCTAAAGTAGAAATTTTTTAATGCTAAACTTCCCATGAGTATTATCAAAGTTTTACAAAAAGCTCAAACTAAAATATCCCACCTATTTTAAAAAAACATGAGCCTTTTACATGAAATTTTATAACACGTGTGGTTTACAAAAAATGGTTAATTCATTTTTATAATATCAAATGAGCTGAAAAATTTTACATAGCATCAATGAGAATTGTTTCATTTTTATAATATTGATTGAGATGTAAAATTTTAGATAACATTTGTAACAAAGAGACCTAAGGTCAAACTGGTAGGCCTAAGTCATCAATTCAAAAATAATTAATCAAGTTAAAGATTTATAAATACATCCCTACTTATATATTTATATCGTACCTTATCTTAAGAAGTGTTGGATGTAAGACTAATTTTGAAAGGTTATTACAATATCAATAAAAATTGTTCGGCTCCTGTTAGTAACATTAATATTTTTTGAAAAGCTCAAACTAAAATATCCCACCTATTGTAAAAAAAAGAGAGCATTTTGCATGAAATGGTTTATTCATTTTTATAATGTCAAATGATATGTAAAGTTCGACATAATGTCAATAGATATCCTTGTGTAAAACCAAATTTATTGTGCCAGATGTTGTCGCAACTAATATCAATGATAAATTTTAATTGAATAGACAAACTCTTGTTTAATAATAATGAGATAGATTATAATTATCTAATATCTTATATCTAGATTTTGATTGAATTTAAAGATATATTTGCATGAAGAGATAAATTATAATATATTTTTTATTTTTATTTTTATTGTATTTTAATTGGTTAAATCTCTTACTCTTAATCAAAGACCAGTATTGAGTATCCCTCTTATTAATAAGAGTAGATACTATGTGCTCGCTAATTATAGGCAAAAAGAAAAACCTTTCCTTAAGGAATCGTCTGGTTCAATCAATCTTGATATTATGAGCTTTTTAGTTCAATCAATCTTGATATTATGAGCTTTTTACCCGAAAAAGAAGAAATTATTTTTTATTCTAATGGTGGAAAAATCATGCATAATTATTAGGAGTGGTGTAACACCTCAAATGTGGTTCACCTAAGAACCAAATCATTACTTTTTACAATTGAGTTGAATCACATTTAAATCAATTAATCTGCAAGACTTAAATGAGAAATAGATCAAAATGACCTTCTTGACGTTTCAAAAAGGAAGACACCACTAAATACATAGCCAACACTTAATAATGAAAAGGTGAATGGATGCATGCAATAACCTAATAAGAAGGTACATATAATGACATAACATGAGAACAATCAACACAAACAAGTACAAAAATATAAATGCAAAAGAATAAATATATCAAAATAACTCGTGGAATTGAAATTTGAGTATCTCATTGAGAGATCTAATAGCATGTTTGATTTATTGCTACAAAAGCTGATTAGAGCATACATCATGATACATCAAATAAAATACATAAAGGTACGCATCCAACACAAACAAAAGAGCAAAAGAAAACAACGGTGCCCCAAGCACAACTATGTGTAGAAACAATCTACCCTTCAACCAAGGTTGACCCAATACACAAGAACATAAGGCGTATATATATAATAGGAAAATTGTCAACAATGAGTGTCACTAGCCTTAAAAATGGCTAATATCAAACTAGCAAGTGAAATCTAACTTCCACGATAAAGGAAAATTGATATATAATCTTACTGGGAACACTCAAAGAGCATCAATAGAGGAGCCATCATCTCGAACTGAACCAATGTTGTGCCACCCTCAACAAATGTCTCTTTTGGAAATAATTTATCCCACTCTAAGGAAAAGAACATATCCTAAACCCTGTACCTCAATATACCTCTTGGCCTAAAACACAAAAGCCAAGTACTCTCAAACAATCGCTTTCAGTATCCTCTCATACTACAAATATAGACATGTTCTCCACACAACAATACTCGTCTACTCTACGCCTCGCTAGGTGTGAAGAAGCATAAAGCATAGAGATGTCAAGTTCCCTTGGGAATGAAATAACCTCTCACTAATCCAGAACCCGTTGCAAGCTTCGTATGTGCTCACTCACGGTATATGTATGGTCAAGTCCACCAACTCTTTATTCACTGAAATCCAATGAAAACTAGATATAAGGCTATGAAGGACATCATATAAGTAGGCCCGAAGGCACTATGAGGTGGAGCTATGTTTTAAAATAACATGAGGGATCTCTTCCTTGATGGTAATTAATCACAAAAGTAAAATACATCTGGATGACCCGTGTTAAGTGGGGTCAAATAAGACATTCACTGAACATGCCTTACGATCATGAAATCAAGTCTATAATAGAGTAGAACGATAAAACTGAGAAGAGTGAAGCTACATCCACTGCTCATCAAAAGACTCACAAGTCTATATGATGCATGTTCCTGGTGTATGTTCACATCAACAATAATAAGACTCGAACAATTAACAACATCAAACGAATCAACAAATAAACACTTGACGCGTAAATTGAGACATGACAAAGAATAAATAACCAATAAATAAATAATAAATAAATAAATAAGCTCATGAATAAATAGATAAAAATAAATTACATAAAATAAATCATACACTAATCATAAATAATAGTAATAAGAACATAAACATATTATATAAGTATGTGACTAGAACATGAAAATTGTATAAATTCATAAAATATCAAATCATACCAGACGCTCTGCATCACTTAGAGCAGAAAAGAATTATAAGCATACACTCCTACACAACTCATTAGAATTACATAATTGATCAGTCTTGTTGAATTTATATTATACAATGAGGAAAATCCTCACCCGAGTCTATGCTTTATTAATCAGTAATTGGTAGGGATACATTCTAAGAACATAAAGTACAACGTAGATATAAATGTAACTTACACAAACTAAGGCTAGCCTAGTATAGTGAGACTAAGCATACAATTTGATAAAATAACTTATGAATTGAAATAGTTTTAGTTACTAAGTTCTAAGCAAGTGGTCATAAAGAAGTTCAGATGAAAACTAATATCCATAACCTACTGACTAGCTCCACCAAATGCGAGTCCTCTAGGTGGTTGCTTGAGGAATATCCCACACTTTTGGCATAGCTACCAACAGATACTTCCGATTTGTTATCCGTGTCATCAGAATCTACACTCCAGGTTTGAAGAAATTTACTTCTTTTGATATTTAAATCTGAAGCATTTTTAATCAGCCAATACTGAAATAATGTAGCTATGGAGGGTCAGTAAATATAACTTTTCTAGATATCCATGAAACACCATGGTAAAACTTGAAAACAGCTTAGTCAGATAATTTCCCCTTAAATACAGTAATTTTCTATTACTAGAAAGGATTAGATGAACATTCATTACAAGGATAATCGGACGCTTAAGATTGCTAATGTTATGACAATTTTTAGTGAATGGTGCACATTTAATCATAGGGTTAAACATTTATTTAGAAATAATTTAATCAAAGGTACTAATGATTGAGTACTTTGAACCTTGATCTTGGGGTTAGGCACTGAACTTTAACCTGAAAAATGAGAAGTAAAATGAAAGAAATCAGCCAAGGGTTGAATACATAAATTTTGAAATGCTCGCTCAAAAATGTTATACAGACCATTCTTCACCCACTTTTTCTACCCGCATCCTTGTATAGCTACTTAAGTCAAATTTTCTGAATCATAATTAAAGCCTACCCGTATTTCTTAACATGAGTGGAGAACGTGGGTAATGAACGTTCGTATAGCATGATTCATGTTTGCATTGGCTAAATTTTTTTATTTTCCATACAAAAAGGTTTTATCTTAAAATTGGAGAACTTTGACATAATAGATTCTGAAGTCATGTTCTGTCATGTTTCATTTATAGTTGACAACCATAGACATAGCTATGACAAGGGGTTCAGGAAGTCAAAATTGTCACTAACAAATTGTTTGCAAGATAAAGAACAAGCAGATGCACAATATTTTCTAGGTTTAAAAAATGTAAAGCCATTAGGTTCATCTGTACTTACACAGACATACAACGTTGATTAAGTAGTTGTAAGCATGAACAACTCATTTCAGATTCTCCCTTTATATGATTTACGTTTTAGTCTTTTAAGAATTGCAATATTTTTACTCTTATCGAGTATTACTCAATCAACCTCGGTTACTGATTGGTGACACTGTATTCTAACAGAGCGTGCAATCTTAAGTATTGCAAAAAAAAAACTGTACTTATTAATTCTAACAATATGTTGGGGCTTACTTGTAAAGTAGTTCCATGACTGTACTTGTCTAGAGAAAATGAGATAGGAACAGGAACTTTTGAGCCCATGTAATCTGCTAAGTTGATAATTGATTCTCCAAGAATACCAGATCTTGTTGTCCCCTAGAGGTTACAAGTAACAAAGATCAATCAAGTTGCTAAAAAACCATTAAACTGCCAAAAAGCAGTTAAACATTCACAGAAACATACCATAGTGAGAACAAACTTGAAAGGATATTTAGATGGTTGTTTTGAAGCATCATCTGGTGTAGTCCATACAGATTCCGACAAGGAATCAGGCCATTGACAGCTTCCACTTCGTACAGAAGCTTTGCCAGACTTCGCGATTGTTTTCCCCCTCTCAACCGATATGATGGAAACAGAAAGCTTATCCCATCCTTTAGGTACCTAATTTGTGGATAAACAGATACAGTTAAGCAGCTGAAATACTTTAATACACCGGACTTAAAAAAGATGAAAATAATGAAAATAATATTCACACAAGAGAGAAAAAGAGTTAGAATCAAACATGGAATATGAATAAATAAATAGCCTTCCTTCCTCTCAAACATAAGTTATAATCAAAGGGTATAGCATAAATTTACATTTTTAGTATGACTATCAATGATGAGCAGAGTAATTAAAAAAAAGGCCACATTTTGAAGAGAAAGGATCATTATGGTATAATGAATGCCAATGGACCAAAACGCAATAAAAATCTACAAAAATTCGTCTGTTCCAATGAACAAATGGATCCACTTTAAAATTGGGGATATAACAACTTAAATTGTTCTTCGAGCTCAATAAAATGCAGAGCCAATCGGCCATATTTGAGAGCACAACGTTTTTCTGGCAACTACATCCATTCAAATTATCTTTGCTCCTTCATTATCCCCAAATCACAAAATGAAGAAATCCAATTCCCACTCTAAATCCTAGTACCTGTGAAGCATGAAAGCTAAATCAACTCTCACCCCAGACTTGTCCCCCCTATGCTTATGAAGCTTAGACATTCCCCCCACCCCTCTCTAACTATTTCATCAAACACATTCCAAACACCCTTTTCCACACCCACTCCCAATCCTTTCCCAACCAAAAGCTCAGATTAGATTCCTCCCCCACCCATCTCAACTTCTAGAATTGCAAAAACAAGAGCATGGGTCACTTTCAATCAGGCAGAGAATCCAATCCAAGCTGGCCTAGGAGTGAGCTTGCCGTCACTCACCAAAACCATGGTCGTAGTTTTCGAAGCACATAAATATACAATACACAGGAAAAGGAACTTCCATTAAAGTATGGTTTTAAGCACATTTGAAGAAGTTTCATTGAAGCTGGTTGAAGTTGAAAGGACCATCGGTTTCACACAACATTCAATCCTGGAGACCATCGACCAAACAATGCAACGAATGACATTCAACCCCGGAAAAGAACCATGCAGCGAATGACATTCAACCCCGGAAAAGAACCGTGCAACGAATGTTTGGGGGTGTCGGTTTTGGTACCAAAAAAAAAATTCATGGTCGGATTTGAATTGGAATATTTAAAGTATAGCAAGGATAGGACTTTTCTTCTCCGCACTACTCCAGACAGGTATTCTTCATTGTTTCTGAGATAATACAATTATTTAAAAAAGAGTATTCTTGGGATGTATCTCATTATTTATTTCGGATGTAATTCATTAAAAAAAATACTCCTAGACGGTGTCTCTTCTTAAAATGATATCTTTTTCAAGAGGATACTCTTCTTAGAATATATTTTTTCATAAAAATTAACCTTAGTTTGTAATTTTATAAAAAAATAATATATTATTATGATTCTTTTAATTTTATTTTAACATTCAATAATCATTCATTAAAAAATATTTTATAATAATTATAATTATAATATTTGTTTTCTGTCATCTCTATTGATAATTATACGCCGCAGATTGCACCGGTGTTTTTCCTAACGTAGAGTCATAGATTTGGTATTATAGATTTGTCGAATATTGGGTTGTTGTGGGGTGTAACATGGCCTTTGGATTTTGTACGTCCGTTTGGTGTGCGCGTGACCCCCTCCTTGGGCCCGCAATACACGTGATCGGTTGAAGGTTTGGTTTAGTGGGCCATGTGTGGGTCCCACATTGGGCGAGTTTTTGTGTACGTTTTAGGGCCTTGGTTTTTTATTTATCACATCAATTCTTCCTTGAGATGCGGGCAATCTCGATTGGCATGAACTTCTATCTGAACTGAATTCAATTTGGCTCGAATTGGGAGTGTATGTATGTATAACCAGTTTAGTCCAGCATGCATTCTTAAACAATGTTTAAAACTTGCATGTTTATTATTTGTGAATATTATTGAAATGTTTAGAACGATTTTACTTAAAGCACGTTAAGTTGTTAACAATGAAAAACTTTTCTTAAATTTTTAACAACATCACTAATATTTTTTGTAAGCATAAGAAGATCATAATGTAAGATAAAAAAAATGAATCTGAGCTAAACTTGACATGACAATTCAATAGTTAATGATTGTAGTGTAGTATAACTATTATGACATGCTCAACTAAATTCCACATGCCAATGCAATAATATACACGAACAAACAAGCCTACTTTTATGTTGCTGTATAAGAATATATATATATATATATATCAACCAAGCTTAACATGCTAATTTAATAGTAAACAAATCGATTACAAGTATAATTAGATATGGATTTGGATTCTATTGATATATAACCATTATATGTCAGATCTGGGAAACCATTCAAGGTCATAAAAAATAGTAAAAAGTTAAGGTGAATATTTCTTGTTTCTGCTGGATGATAAGAAGAAAAATTTTCAAATAGGTCTATCAAGTTTCATCTAAATAATAACCACACCTGAGGAAATCATCATCAGATTAAATACTTAAGTACTGCTCTTTAAAGTTGTAATAATAATTGTCATGAAGACAAAATTTACACTTTTATTTAGACTAAAGCTTTAAGATATAGGGACGCGTTGCATTGCGCTGCCCTTTTTGGCAGCGCAAGCCACAGCTCCCCCAACCTTTTGGGAGCCAGTGAGCCAAAAGTCCGTAGGAATGTTTCCACTTGGTGACTGTTGTCCTTATCTTTTTTCTCAAGTACAGCAACCGACACAATGAATTTTTCCGATAGACAATTATGAATGTTGCAGCGATGAAGATGGTGGAAAGTGCGACACTTGTACCTGTCAAAGAGGTCTAGTTAGATACAATGGATTTGAATTAGAAACTTGTCCATCAAGAATACGTTTCCGCTCAATTTGAAGTATAATGGTATTTGCTATTGGAAGATTTACTTCGACTTTTTTGGGTCATAGTAAACCCTCATTTATCGGGAGTAGATTTGTTTTATGAATTTATTTCTTTCAAAAAAAGACGTTAAAAGCATGTCGTTGAAATATTTTTAAAGCTAATTACGAGAACATTCTTACTATTTATTCCAGAATCCATGCCTGCCAACTTAATCACCTAATTTTATGAGTCACACTTATTAAAGGAAATATGCTTAGAAACAGCTTAGATCAAAACAAAAACTTATGAGGGTGAGGACCGGGTTTTCTGCAGTCGTGAATGCCATGAACAAGCAGCGACAGTAAGCTGCCCAGCGGTCCACCAAAAGATGGACCTTGGGTTTTCATTTCGTATTCCTAGGTCCCTTATGGAGAGAAGTATGAGTATATATAGAGGAATACCTATTATGATCTTCACCTTTTTGTTCGAATTGTAGTTGCCTGGATCATCAACAAAAAATATTAAAGACAAATTGTACAACTATATTACTTTGGATGCAAAATTAATTTAATTGTTAATCAATTGTTGTTTAGCAATTTTGAACTTTCTATGTACAAAATTTAGTCAAAATTTCCATGTAGAAAAAGCTGAATTTTCTCATTATAGGCTTTGTAGTGGAAGTTGGCTAAATCAATATATCATTGTCTAAATTTGTGCATGATACCGTGTGGAAAACTTCCCAATTATGCATCTAGGTAGACGTACAGATTCTAGCTAGATTGTTAAAACATCTTAAACCTTTTATCAAAGTTAATCTAACCGTTTAATAACAACCCTTAGGCTTGTTTGCATGAAAGAAATAAAAAAAACTATGAAATTTATAAATAATAACTGATGGCAAAATCATTGATTTTTTACTAAAAAATCTTCCACTAAAAAATTATTCAAGTATTCCACTAAGTATCATTCAAGTTCTCCACTAAAAGAATTATTCAAGGTGGAACTTTCGCTATACCACCCAATTTGATCAAGAAAGATGGTTACTATGATGATAAGAAATTGTAAATACATGTAGGTGGTGGGTGGGAGAGGCAAATGACAGATTAGTAGCCGGAGAAGATGTTGCCTATACAAGGTGTAGCTTCCATGAAATTCGATTTCGATTGACCCAGACATTTTATTGTATCTATTTATTGAGATTATTTAGTTTTATACACTAGTAGAAAAATGATCTTAAAGATGATTGTATAATAAATCATATAGATATATTTTATCAATTTAAAACACATTTAAATATATATTTATGTATACCCGATTTTGCCCCTCCGTGACCATAAAAGTCAGCACAATTTTTAGCTTAAGACAATGCAGTATAGGAATGTTGTTAAAAAACAATTTAATGTTCAATATAATACTTTATTTTTAATTTTAAAATTCTATTAAAAGTAATTTGACCCGGTAAAATAAAAAGTATTTAAAATTTTTATCTTAAAAGATAAGTGAAGGTGAGAATATGAAGATACCTCCATCGTCGCAAGACCTGTCATGGAACCCATCGTCACATAAACAAACGGAGCGCATCTCTCCCGATGAATTTATATGCCAGCAGTAGCCTTGTGTTTCCTCGCAAGGGGTGGAGGCTAGAGTCGAAATCCAATTCAATTGGAATCCATATTGAAGCAGGTCACTGAAAGAGTTGATCAGCTCCCCACGCACAGGCGCCAAAACATTGTCCATGCATTCTCCAAACCAATCGAAAGACAAGCCACCAGGGTACGTCCCGTTGATAAAAACGAACGACCTCTGATATCCATAGTTGAAGCAAGAAGGAGACGTACCTTGACTGCAGAAATTGCTCCGGCGGGGTAGGACAGTTGAAGAAGAAGCGAAGAAATATGTTGGTATCGGCAAAGGACAGCTGATAATACTCGTCTGAGGTCACGTTTTTGGTCAATCTCGGGCATGATCCCTCGGCAACGTCGGCGTCGATGGCAATCAAATGTTTTTCGTTATAGTCGATGCCGTTGGTGCCATTAATATGCCAGAAGGGGTAAGAGTAGGTGGTATTCCCACACTGGAAAGGTTGGCACCTATCAGCTTTCCCTGTGGGAACCTGAGAAGGAATCCCATCTAGAAGAATATGCTGTAGGCAGTAAATGGTTGATGACAATGGAGGACAGTCATATATATATATATATATATATAGAGAGAGAGAGAGAGAGAGAGACTCTATGCGCTGCTTGTTTTTGGCAGCGCATAAGAGTCGTGGCCGTTGGATTGGAATCCAATGGCCACCACCCCACCGTGTTCCCCCCTCTGTTTTCCCCTGATCCCCCTCTCCTCCCCTTAGTCGCAATCCATGGCCGACATAGCCTCGCCAGCGGCAGCCGACGACAAGATTCAGCACTTGAATTTTTAGCACAGTTATAAAATTATTTAAAAATTTTAATTAAATGAAAATTATCTAACAATTGAATTTTTTTATTTAAATTTGCAATCCTAATTCAAAATTACTTTTGCAGGTAAAATTAATATATTAAAGAATATCTTAAATATAAACATTTTAAGAACACCAAGTGCCTTGAACTATACATAGTCCAGATGCAAATACATAAATCTATTTATTCAATTAACAAATTAAATATAACTATGCAACATAAAATTTATGGAAAATCCAATCAGCTAAAAATCTAAACTAAAAATTGAAATGTATTTAATTAAATAACTAAATCGCATATAAAAACAATTTCAAATGCCTAAGAGGAATTATGCAAAATTCGTGATTTAAAGAATCACATTTTTGAACATGATTTAATCTAAAAATTCAATGAAAATCATAAATAAATAATTTTTTGAGAAAAAAGTGATGAAATTTGCGATCCCTTATTAACAATTGAAATACATATCATCAAATTCCAAGAATCTTGATAAAAACCATTTTACAGACATCATGTACCAGAAAATTATAGGTAGTTCATGATCCAAATATAAAAAACCTTTCATAAAAAATATAAGATTGTTTATAATATTCAATTCAAAATTAGAATTAAAATTTTTAAATATTCGAAAATACAATTTAGTTTTGCGTTCAAAACTAAAAATTGAATTTAAGTAACTGGTTCCAATATAATTAAGATGATCTGATCTACATTTTTTATTATATCTTAGATCTATCTCCGGCCATTCCTCAGCCAAACGCGGAATGGCGGCTCCGAACCCAGCTACTTGAGAGTCCGGTGGTTTCTCCTCCAGCGGAAGGCCCTAGTGTACTTAAAATAAGTCATAAACTAATATGTCATCTAAGTTTTCCATCAATTAGACAAAAACACATTTTGAAAAAATAGATATCTTAGATCGAGTGCATGGTACATACTAACACAATGAAATCTCTATTTGAATAGGAACTATGATAGTTAAGTATAAAAGTTTTATCTTACATCAAACGGATATTGATTAATAAAAGAATTTGAGTAAAGTAGGATTATATTTAATTAAAATATTTAAAAATGTGTACAATCAATTTCAAGCTCAAGTAGAATTATAATATAGGTTGATTTAGACTTTTTACTTAGATATTATATAGGAAACATAATAGAATTTATAAGAGTGGTATGTAGTATATATAATGAAAATTTTCAAAATGTACGTAGGCTTCTAATTCAAAATACTTGAATGGGAACTTGACTACGACTAAAATTAATTAGAATAAATAATCTACATTTAATTTAAATGTACGTTTATAAATAAATTATTATATGGTATCCATTAAGTTTATAGATGAACCCCAATTTGATTAATATATGGAAACTCAACGTTGGATTGTATTTTAAGTTGATTCAATTTTGAAAATATAAATAAAGCTCAAACAATGTGAATAATTTGAGTATTGCTAATTTCAATTTTAAAAAGGGTATGAATATTTATAATAAATTATAATATACTAATTTTTAGAAGTACAATAAATAAAAAGGTATAAAGCAAATAAAACGTGACATGAGATGCAGAATATTTTAATAAAATAGTTTGAATAGGCTTATACTAATTAATTAGAAAACAACATCTCCTTTTAAAATGCATGAAGTATATAGTATAAAATGTATATAATTAAATTTTGAAGTCAAATTTTAATGTCATACAGGTTGATAAAATAGTTCACATTTATTAACTAGTTGATACCTAAAACAAAAAGAACTAGAAATAATTAACTGTAATCAACTTATAAAATAAAAAATTATGAAAAACATTGTTAATTAGAATTATGATCAACATATAAAAGAAAAAATATGTAACCCAAGACAAAGCGCGGGTATACCCCTAATAATGTACTAATAACTGTAACGTATTTAAATTGGTTTCAAGAAGTGAGATGATATGGGCATACCTCTATCGTTACAAGATTTCTCATGCAACATCCCGTCGTCACAAAAACAAGCGCCGAGCATCATCCCCGACAATTCTGTGCTCACAGTGGCCTTTTGTTTCCTTGCAAGCGGTGCAGGTCGGATCCGAAGTCAATTCAATCGGAACCCATGTTGAAGCAGGTCAGCGGACGAGCCGTTCTAAGAGCTCGGCTCCCCATGCACGGGCGCCAAAACATTGTCCATGCATCCTCCAAACCAGTCAGAAGCCACCAGGGGTACGTCCCGTTGATAAAAACGAACGACGTCTGATCTCCATAGTTGAAGCAAGAAGGTGAAGTACTTAACTGTAGAAATTGCTCCGGTGGGGAAGTGCAGTTGAATAAGAAGCGAAGGAATGTGTCGGCATCGGTGAAGGACAGCTGATCATACTCGTCTAAGGTCACGTTTTTGGTCACTCTGGGACATGATCCGTGGGCAACGTGGTCGTCGATGGCAATCAAGCGTTTTTCGTTGAAGTTGATGCTTTGAACGTAGAAATCACTTGCGGGAAGATAGAGAAGAGCCCTTTCCTCATTGTTGGTATTACAGAAAGGGTACTCATTTCTTCCATTACTATTATGCCAGAAAGGGTAAGCGTAGGTTGTATTCCCGCACTGGAAAGGTTGGCATTCCTCATCTTTCACCGTGGCTTCATCCGAGGAGAAGATCACGAGAAGAACCATGAGTACAAGAATGTGGTGATGGCGGTACATGGGTTGATGTCAATGGAGGATCAGAATAATCAAAGTCTTCACAACAAGAAGGGTGGAGCAGGGGAGAAGCAAATTAAATCGCCTCTATTGTTCACCCGGCCTTTTTGAACGCTCCATACCAGGTCGATTGTTAGAGCCCATGACTTGACTGGACTCATGACTCAGGCTTCGGACTACACTGCTCTACACGAGAAATGTAAAATAATGATGACAATAATAAGGATGACAATCGCAGTGTGGAATCATTTGCTGACTATAAGAGCCCTTCGATTGGGACTGGGAAGACTTAAAAAGACTTTTAAAACAGAGCACTTTTCGTAACTTCTAAAATGGTCGGCAGATATTTCCACAATACTGCGATAGTCTACAAAATGGAAGCATATCAACAGTGTTTCACCCGGTCTCTAAACCCAGCATGCATTGTACTCACACGTCGACGGACTTGACTCATGACTCAGGCTTCGGACTCCAACGTCGACAACTTCTTTAGTACTTTCAAGCAATAATTCTTCACTGAATGTAGAGTGCACTATGAGAAATGGAAAATAATAATAATAATATGGATTACAATCACAGTGTGGAATCATTAGCTGACTATTAGAGCCCTTCGGAATGTGACTGGGAAGACTTCCAAAAGACTTTGAAAACGGAGACGCTTTTCCTAACTTTTACAATGGTCGGCACATATTTCCACAGAACTGCGATAATCTACAAAATGGAATGTTTAATGAACTTCCCCGGTAAAGAACTATAAACTTCCTCCACTTGAAACCAATCATATTAGAAATTGACGATTACAACTATTAAATATCACAACTATACAATCTGCAGGATTAAGTTTCAAATCATTCTCAGACTTCACAAATTCCATTAGTATTGCCTTACCCATCATATCAACACTATTTTCATCATTATCATCTTCAACATCATCATTATTATAAACTAATGAACCTGCCAGTTAAATGAGTTCATCCATAATTTCAAATACCGTACTGGTTATTATATCTAAAATTCCACCGGTATGGATATATTTGGTTCAATTGGATCAAGCGTCCAAGTTCAACCATATTTAAAAATTTTATATATAATATTTTATCAAATATTAAAATGTATTTTATAATCAACATCTCATTAAATACAAATTAAATACTCTATTTTTCAACAAAAAAATGATTTTACAAAATTTTAAATTAAAAAATTGGGTACAAATTAAAATAGTACAAAGTGTCAGAAAGTATAGGTAATTTTAATTTTGAGAGATATCTACACCATGCACATGCTCTAAAGATTGTACTTAAAAAGAAATAGATGATGACCACAATGTTGATAAAGATGAGAATAAATTTCATTATGAGGGAAAGATGAGAGAGGAAGTGATGTATTTTATTCTTAGGTGTTTACTCAAGAGGATCAAGGTGATATTTGGTGTGCGGATAGTAGATGTAGCAACTACATAACCAAAAATAAGAAGAATTTTGTTAATTTGATAATAATTTCTCTCATAGTGTGAAGTTAGGAGATGATAAAGTAAGAAATATTGTTAGCAAAGGTGTGATTTCAGTGCAAAGAGAAAGTAAGGAACTACTAAGTTCATTTATTATTTGTAGTATGTACGTGGTTTAGCCACAATTTTGTTATTATTTGTATTATGTACATGGTTTTGCCACAATTTTGTTAAGTATGGGACAATTGCTTCAAAAAAGATACAAGGTGATTTTGATAAAAATGAATGTATAATTGTAAAATCGAATCTTTGGTTCCGAGTTTCATGAGCTTTTGACCGGATTCAAGTAGGATCCAGCCTCGTTCTGTGGTTGGTTTGACTCTTGTATCTCATATGTGGGGCTAGTTCAGCCGTGTTGCATGATATAGGCTGCATTTATCATGGTGTACACAGGATAACACTTGGGGTGCGGGGAGCACAATTCGTCTTATTGATCATGTCTGGTTTGCTCGTGTTCGGGTGTTAGGGTCTGATTGAGGATAAGAGTTTTATTAGGACCATGACTGCATTTAGTCTTCTACGTTAGGCTTTTTTGGGGTGTTCATTGGAATCTCAAATGTGTCGTTCACTGCAGTTCAGTCCTAGTTTGATTATATATATATATATATATATGTAATGATGCCCCCAGGTGGGCCCCACGTGGACACCATCTGCATGCTACCTCGTGGCAGCTATTTTTGCTCGTATAGTGTAGTGTTGCACTGGTTTTCTCTCACTCTTCCACCTTCCTACTTTGGATCTCCATATCTCCTCACTCCGACCTCCATTTGCCATACTGTTGCCTCTGCCGTGCTCCTCTTGTCGCCGGTAACAAACTCAGCATCTGGTACGAACCCAGTTCTGCCCTGCCTTGCTGCAAAGCCAATGTGAAATAGTTATGAATATTGTTAGCATTGTTAGTAGAATGGTAGTATTGTTAGTAGGGTTGTTAGTAGGGGTAATTGAGTAGGGGTGTTTGGGTAATTTCACTAGGAAAGATGCCTACAAAAGGGGGCTGTAACAGAATTGTGTAACAACTTTGTTTTGAAAATCAAATTCACCCTTTTGGAGATTGCTCCACCCCTTCCAACATTTCTTGGAACCCAAGGAACCAGGACGCCCTGGTTCTTCCCCCTTGGTTGCTGAAATTGCAGCCCTTCTTCCACCATTGTTGCTGTTGATTTTCATCCCCCTTCATCCAGGAAGTTCGTCCTCAAGATGGCACCAGCAAAGCAGAGTTCCAAGCCTTCCAAGGGCAAGGAATTGGTTGTGGAGCTTGGAGGAGAAACCCCTTCCAGATTGGTATCAGAGCAGGTCGAGGGAGGTACGTCTTCTTCACCCCATCTTGATGAATTATCCCAGATTAGGAGGGTTCAAGATCAATTGATTGCTGCCATTACCAATATGTCATCAAAGTTTGATTTATTACTGCAATCAAGAAGTGATGGTTTGGGAAATAGAGAAGGTATTGGGACAATTCAGGGGAGGGTTCCTGCAATGGGGATGGAGAGGGATGATCCATTGCTGGAATCCCATGTTGGACGTCCCCAAGAGGTGCTGGAATCCCATGTTGGACGTCCCCAAGAGGTGTTGTTGACATCAGTAGAGAGGGGGCGACACCATGAGGGGCTGTTGCAGGGTATGGCTGATCGTCATCCAGGAGCACATCCAATTTCAGCAGGGATGGGGCGACTTTGTGAGGATGGGTTGCATGGTAGGCGACCTTGTGAGGATGGATTGCAGGGTAGGCGATCTTGTGATGATGTATTGCAGGGTTTGCACCACCAAGAACAGCTGGAAGAGACGCTGCTGCAAGGAGGAAGAAAGCAATTCGGTATGGGCAGGAGAGGAAGAGCACCTGCTCGACAAAATTTCCAGGAAGGCGCTGCCCAAAATTGCAGGGATATTGCTGCCTATGATGACCCAAATGAAGATTTCTTGAAAGGCTCCAAGATCAGCTTTCCAAAGTTTGATGGAACCAAGGACCCAATTTCATGGTTTAGCAGGGCAGAAAAATTTTTCAAGCTGCATCACGTCCAAGAGAGATTGCAAGTAGAGTTGGCAAGTTTTCATTTGGAGGATGATGCACAAATTTGGTTTGATATGCTGCAAGAACATCATGGGATTCCTAGTTGGCCTGAATTGAAGGAAGCCATGAATCTTCAGTTCGGTCCCTCGGAGTATGAGGATTTTTATGGCGACCTTACTCGGTTAAAACAGGACACATCAGTTCAAGAGTATACCGTTCAATTTAACCGGTTGGCCACTAGAGCTGGAAGCATGACTGAAAAGCAAAGAATCAGCAGCTATACTTGTGGTCTCAAGCCTCAATTGAGAATGGAGGTGAAAGCTAGGAAGCCGGACACCTTACTGGACGCTCAAGGGCTGGCTAGACATTTGGAGAACCATGTGAATCAGAAATCAGCAACAATTGGGAGAGCAATGAACAGGGGATATCAACATGCAGCTGGACCGTCTAACAAGGGAGGTAGTTTTGGGTCGGTCAAGGCTGATGTTGGGGTAGCAGCAGAGCAGCAATTCAAGGAGATTCCTCATGGACGGAAATTCAGCATCAAGCAATTGCAAGAGAGAAAGGAGGCTGGATTGTGTTTCAGGTGTGACGAGAAATTTGTACCTGGACACAAGTGTAAAAGGTTATTCATCATTGAAGTGGAGAGGGAGGAGGAACTGTCGGAGGAGGACGATAGTGACCCGGAAGATGACTCCCTTACTCCAGCCATCTCCTTGAATGCTTTGACGGGAATCATTACTTCAAACACCATGAGGGTTCTCGGAAGAGTGGGTGGACACCAAGTGACAATTCTGATTGATTCGGGTAGCTCCCACAATTTTGTGAATGCAAAGCTGGTTCAGAAATTGAAGTTGCCGAAGGAAACCAGCAATGGACCCAAAGTTCAGATTGCCAATGGCGACCGAATGAGTTGTGGGGGAAGGTGTTCAGCTATCAAGATTGAATTTCCAGGATATGCTACTACTTCGGAATTTTTCATACTTCAGTTGGAAGAGATTGACATCGTTTTGGGTATTCAATGGTTGAAGACGTTGGGGCCAATCCTATGGGACTTTGAATCCCTCACGATGTCCTTCAAAGATAAAGAGAAAACAGTGGAATTAAGAGGGCAGATCACTCCTCCGGATCAGTTGTGTGATAAGAAGCGTATTTCACAATCTTTCAAACAAAGGAAACAGGGGTTATTGATGAACTTGCAAGTGGTAAACAGCAGGGTTTTGGGTCAACCGGAAACTACCTTAACAGCTCAACAACAAGATGGATTGGATCAGCTACTGCTAAGGTTTGACAAGGTGTTTTCTGTACCCAAGGGGCTGCCGCCTACACGCCCTCATGACCATCATGTGAACCTCAAGGAGGGAACGCTGCCGGTAGCCGTGAGACCGTATCGGTATCCTTACTTTCAGAAAAATGAAATTGAGAGACAAGTGAAGCAATTACTGGAGGATGGAATAATTCAGCCTACATCAAGTCCCTATTCAGCTCCGGTGTTGCTAGTCAAGAAGAAAGATGGAAGTTGGAGGATGTGTGTCGATTATAGGGCTCTCAACAAGGCAACGATAAAGGATAAGTTTCCCATTCCCAACATTGATGAACTCTTGGATGAATTACATGGTACTACCTATTTTTCTAAGCTGGATTTGAGGTCAGGTTATCACCAAATAAGAATGTATGGAGATGATGTCCACAAAACAGCTTTCCGGACACACCATGGGCATTATGAGTTCAAGGTTATGCCGTTCGGATTATCCAATGCTCCTTCCACCTTCCAAGCTTTGATGAATGAGGTATTTGCTCCATATCTCAGAAAATTTATTTTAGTTTTCTTTGATGATATTCTTATCTACAGCAAGTGTTGGGATGAACATCTATACCATCTTGAATTGACGCTAGCTGAGTTGCTTAGACATGAGTTGTATGCTAAGAAAGAAAAATGCTCTTTTGGGTTGCGTCAAATTCAGTATTTGGGACATGTTATCTCATCCGAAGGTGTTGGCGTGGACAAGGAAAAAATAGAGGCTATTGTGAATTGGCCGACGCCGAGATCAGTTAAGAGTATAAGAGCTTTTTGGGATTAGCTGGGTATTATAGAAAATTTATCAAGGGCTTTGGTACTCTAGCAGCTCCATTGTCGGATTTACTGAAAAAGGATGCTTATCATTGGGACCTTCTCGCGGAGCAAGCCTTCCATGACCT
>JAURVB010003265.1:0-77147 GCA_033002965.1 Piper betle | reverse complement strand
TTAAGTAATAAAATATTAGAAGAATTACGAACTGAATATAATTATATTCATTTAGGATTAGTACAAGTAGCTGTTAAACTATTAATTAGAGATGGTTTAAACACTTCAATATTATTATGTCTAAGGGACACTAGACATAATAAATTTAAAGATTCTTTATTAGGAATAATAGAATCCAATTTAGGAACTGGACCTGTATATTTTAATTGTTAACAAATTTTTCATTATCCTTAAGTGATCCTCATCTTAAAGAAGCTTTGTGTTTAAACATGAAAACACAAGGGTATGATATGAAAGAAGGATCCCAAAATATATGTATTATATATAGATTATATTTTAAGGCTATGACAACAATTAATCTGAATGCTAGACTGGTATCTAGAAAAGGTAATACAACATTATTCCAAATAGATACAACTAAAGCCAATATAGAAATTCCTAAAATTATTAGATGGAAAGATATAGTTTTACCAAATACTTGAAAATTAAAACAAATAGTTCCTCCTAAGGTAGAAAAAGATCTGCAGAAGCCATTATTGAAGAAAATAATGGTGATGTTAGCATAATCTTTGGACGAAATAGTACTTTTACAAGATTTGTATTAGAACATGATAAACCTTCTAGTTCTAATGTAGCTGGAATACTTATGTCAGAACATAATATACCTCATGCGTTATACACAGATGAGCCAAGTTTCTCATAAATGGCATTTAAAATTAATACTATAGACTTTGAACCAAATAGGAAAAAATGCTCTAAATAATTTATACAACCAAGAAATAAAAACTTTAGAGAGTGGATTGCTATTTGATCTGGAAATTTACTAGAAAATTCTATTACCCTTTGTATCGGTCTGATATTTCCTTTTTCAATATTATGACCTAAAAATCTTATTTGATTTTGTACTAAAACCATTTTCGATTTGGATAATACTATGCCATTAGTTAGTGCTATTTTATAGAACTGATTCAAGTGTTTAAAATGTTGATCTATATTTTTAGAATAGACTAATACATCATCAATATAAACAATTGTAAAAGTTACATATGGATTTAATATATCATTCATAATATTTTAAAATTCTGAAGGTGCATTCTTTAATCCAAATGGCATAACATTCTATTCATATTGGCCAAATGGAACATTAAACGCAATTTTATATCTATCTTCTTCTTTAATCTGTATTTGCCAAAACCCTAATTTTAAATCAAATTTACTAAATATTTCTGCATTATATAATCTTTTTAGTAAATATTTTTTATTAGGAATAAGATATCTTATCCATTTTAAAACTTTATTTAAAGGTTTATAATTTATTACTAATCTTGGTGCTCCTCTTTCTATTTCTGAAGCTTTATATACATAAAAAGCAGAACAAGACCATGGAGATTTACTTTCTCTAATTACCTTATTATTTAATAAATTTGTAATTTCTTTTTGACAATACTCTACTAATTCTTGATTGATTTGAATTGGTCTAGCTTTAGTAGGTATTAATTTATCATTAAAGTTATCTTCATAAGGAAGAGATACTTCATGTCTTTTTCTATCCCAAAATGCACTAGGTAAATCATTATGTAATGTAGTTATTATTTGATATTCAAACTATCCATCAATATTCCATTCATAGACAGACTCTCCATTATATTGTGACAAAGTTACATTCATACTTTCTTAAAATAATAGATTAGCAGGAGTTGGTTTTGGATAATAATTTAACGTTTGAGGTAAAGGATTTTTCTTTGCTACATTTATAGAATATGTGAATTGATTTATCAAACCCTCAGATTCATATCCTTTAATAGTTTTTATTTTTAACTCTCCTAATTTCCCTGTTAACCTTTCTAAGAATTCTTCCGTTATAGGAGGTCTTTTATTAAACTTAGTTGTTATAATTAGAGGTTTAATTAATACGGTTTAATAATTTCTTCTTCAACCTTTTCTTTTCCTTTCTATCTAGGAAACCAGTTGTCTTCTTTTTTCTTATTTATCTTGAAGAGAATCTACCATATCTAAAAGTAATTCTTCTTGTGTTGTGATTACATTTATACTTGGTCTATTTAAGTCCATAATTCTTTTGTAATCATCACACTCACAACTATTTTCACTAGATGATGACGACGAATCTTCATCTTCTAGATTAAGTTTTAGAGCATCATATTCAGAAGTATTTCCTGATAACTGATCATCTGATTCTTCTAAAAGATTAATTAAACTTTGTTTTTCTTCTTCGGGAATGTTTAATTCTTTTATCTTTTTCGTTAGTCTATATTGGGTTCTTGTGTGTCCTCTCTGACCACAATCCCAACAAACTAAAGGTTTCATTTGTTTAGATAAAGGTTTAGTTTTCTTTTGATTCTTTTTACCTTTTCCTCGCTTCTTGTCTATATTAGTAGTTATTTTCTTTCTTTTATAAGGAATAAAAGATTTACTATGTTTATTCTTATTAACTTTGTTTTATTATTAGGATATTTAGGGGCTATAACAATTCCAAACTGTTGACAAAATTCTCCTAATTCTCTTTTCCCTAATAATTTTTGTTTCTTTAATTGATTTATTAAATTTAATTCATTACAAAGTTTTAATCCTTCTGTGAAAACTTGCCCTACCAATTATCGAAAAGTATATTCAGAATAAAGAATTGTACCATGCATTTCCCTTAATCTGTTTCTAACTCTTTCTGCAAAAAGAGTAGGTAAGCCAAAAAGAAATCAAAAATCAAAAACCCAAAAAGATTTCTATTTTCTTTTGTGAAAAATCTAAAACCAGTTTGTTGTATTTGTACTTGTTCGATTAAGAGTTGTAATTGTACATAGTTCAAATACTATAAGTTTGTACGTATATACATACATGTATCATATACTTGTATGTATACAGTTTGTCACTGAGTGTATTTACTGAGTGAGAGTGAAGTAAGTTTGTAAAGTTACCAGCAGTAATAAAAAGTTACTTTTCTGGTATGTACTTCTATCTTATCTTTTACATATTTCGGTTCTTCTGAACCTATATGTCATTTACATTTAAAAGTTTTTGATAAAAAACCATTTTCCATATATATATTTCAATACTTTGCTTTACAAATTCCCAAAGTTGGAATGATTCTCCTGCAAAGGGATATATTTTACAGTTGAGCTCCCATTTGGGATGTACTTTACTTTATTTAAGTTATTGTTCTCTATTATGCTACTCAGTGTTGTTAGGTAAATTTGAAACTTGAAAAAGCCTTAGATTTCCCTGTTGTTTGTGGTATCAGAGCAATTTTGAATCTTAGAGACATGACCAAAACTAGGTGACGCTGTCTGGTAAGTCGATGTTAAGCCGTGGTTAGGTGCCCAATCGCAGTTGGGTACTGCTACCAAAGTCCTAGTATCAGGTGTAGAATCTATGAGAGGATAGATGGCTTTTTTACAACAACTAGTTAAGAGATCTAAAGATTTAGAGAGTTCTAAAATTACCGAACAACTAGGGTAAAATAACATTGAACAACGCTTAAATAAGTGGAGTATCCCTCATGTTAAGTCTACTAAAATATATAATAAAGGATTACTTGAATTTGAACAAGCATACCTTATTAAAACTTATGAAGAAAGTGTAAGTGTCCAGAATTTTTCTGAAAACTTATCTCTATTAAGTAATAAAATATTAGAAGAATTACGAACTGAATATAATTATATTCATTTAGGATTAGTACAAGTAGCTGTTAAACTATTAATTAGAGATGGTTTAAACACTTCAATATTATTATGTCCAAGGGACACTAGACATAATAAATTTAAAGATTCTCTATTAGGAATAATAGAATCCAATTTAGGAACTAGACCTGTATATTTTAATTGTTATCCAAATTTTTCATTATCCTTAAGTGATCCTCATCTTAAAGAAGCTTTGCGTTTAAACATGAAAATACAAGGGTATGATATGAAAGAAGGATCCCAAAATATATGTATTATATATAAATTATGTTTTAAGGCTATGACAATAATTAATCCAAATGGTAGATTGGCATCTAGAAAAGGTAATACAACATTATTCCAAATAGATACAACTAAAGCCAATATAGAAATTCCTAAAATTATTAGATGGAAAGTTATAGTTTTACCATATACTTGGAAATTAGAACAAATAGTTCCTCCTAAGGTAGAAAAAAGATCTGCAGAAGCCATTATCGAAGAAAAAAATGGTGATGTTAGTCTGAAGTTATTTTAAGAAATCCATTTACAGCTTTAATAGAACCTTTCTTTGTAGATGATGTAGGAATCCCATACTCATCTAAAGGGCAAGAATATAACATTTAAATTAGAATATCCTAAAAGACAATCTTATATTTCTAGAATGAAAAAAAACAAAATAAAAAAAATCAAATAAATTATTTAAAAGAAGAAGTTAATGCTTTAATATTAGAAAATAAATTGCAAACTCCTTCAATTCAAAATAGAATAATAGATATAAAGAATATATTTGAAAAAGATTTATATAAGGATTTACCTAGTGCATTTTGGGATCGAAAAATACATGAAGTATCTCTTCCTTATGAAGATAACTTTAATGATAAATTAATACCTACTAAAGATAGACCAATTCAAATGAATCAAGAATTGGTAGAGTATTGTCAAAAAGAAATTATAAATTTATTAAATAATAAGTTAATTAGAGAAAGTAAATCTCCATGGTCTTGTTTTGCTTTCTATGTATATAAAGCTTCAGAAATAAAAAGAGGAGCATCAAGATTAGTAATAAATTATAAACCTTTAAATAAAGTTTTAAAATGGATAAGTTATCTTATTCCTAATAAAAAAGATTTACTAAAAAGATTATATAATGCAGAAATATTTAGTAAATTTGATTTAAAATCAGGGTTTTGGCAAATACAGATTAAAGAAGAAGATAGATATAAAACCGCATTTAATGTTCCATTTGGCCAAAATGAATGAAATGTTATGCCATTTGGATTAAAGAATGCACCTTCACAATTTCAAAAAATTATGAATGATATATTAAATCCATATGTAACTTTTATAATTGTTTATATTGATGATGTATTAGTCTATTCTAAAAATATAGATCAACATTTTAAACACTTGAATCAGTTCTATAAAATTGCACTAACTAATGGCATAGTATTATCCAAATCGAAAATAGTTTTAGTACAAAATCCAATAAGATTTTTAGGTTATAATATTGAAAAAGGAAATATTACACCGATACAAAGGGTAATAGAATTTTCTAGTAAATTTCCAGATCAAATATTAAATAAAAATCAATTACAAAGATTTTTAGGAAGTTTAAATTATATGTCGGACTTTTATGAAAATTTAGCAAAAGATTGTAAATTATTATTTCAAATATTGAAAAAGAATCCACCTCCCTGGACATCAGAACATACAAAAGCTGTACAAGTATAAACAAAAAATTAAATATATTCCTTGTCTCAGCTTACCTCATCCTTTTACTTTAAAAATAGTTGAAACGGATGCATCGGATCTTGGATTTGGGGGAATTCTCAAAAAAATGATTAATAATAAACCTTTTATTATTAGATATCATTCTGGCTTATGGAATGAGGCACAATCTAAGTATAATACTATTAAAAAAGAAATGCTTAGTATTGTAAATTGTATTTTAAAATTTCAAGATGATCTTTTAAATACTAAATTTCTTCTTAGAATAGATTATACTGCTGCTAAATTTATCTTACAAAAGATGTGCAAAATCTTGCTTCTAAACATATTTTTGCACGATGGCAAGCTGTACTTGCAATTTTTATTTTGATATTAAATATATACCTGGTGTAGCTAACAGCTTACCCGATTTTCTTACTCGTGAATTTTTGCAGGGGAATATAGACAGGGGCAAGGGAAATGCCATAGTACCTAATTATCCTACTCACCCTCCTCTGTTTTACAAAAATTATCCCTGATTTTCAGAACTTAAGAAGTCTGAAAAAACCTCATATACCAATTTAAGCCCATATATCCAGAAACCAATCCCTCTACATATTTGTTATCTTGATCAATCCCCAGAACAGTTGGAAAACCTAGACCCTTCAGAGATTGCTCTTCAATATTGTCCTTTATACTCTCATTATCCTATTACTTCTAATAAACCCAGATATTTCTATGAGTTAGTATTACAAGATATACTATCTTGTCAGATATTACATCAGTATAATGGTCTTGACAATATTTTAACTTATCCAGAGAATTATGAAACCAAATTACCTTATAGTAAGATGATTATTCAAAAAGTGGTTACCATGGTATGGTCACCCTAATTCTATTAAAAAATTTACAAATGTTCAACCTCCTCCTGGTTTGTTTCCTATGGAATATAACTATTGGGATAATGTGGAAGCCTTTAATAAGGTTCTTTTGTATAAAAATCCAGTTAGTCAACACTCATGGTTCCTTCGAATTGATCTACCCAAACCTTGTGAAATTCCAATATGGTTTCATCAATGGTTATCACACTTTGGTCTAGAAATTGAGAACTTGCCAAAGTATTATAAATCCCAATATGAGAAATTTGCTAAACTTGTTCAAAAAGCTTTCAAGAATTTATTTTTGTATTTTATCCTATGTTATAGAATTCCATGGATATTGTCTTGGAATTTTTGTTTTCATACTATTGAGGATAAGGGTAGTTTCATCTCATCACAAGCTCACAGAGTTTATGTTAGATGGTGGGATAAGTTCACATGTTCTATCAATCTCCCTACAAAGAAGAACTTTTCCAGAGCCAGTCTGCCCTTTCCTATGTCAGCCAATCTAGTACTCCCACCAGTACTACCCCCTAACATTTATGCATGGCTATTGCTAATACAAGATGATAATCCAAATATTCCTCATGATGAAACAATAAGACTTGTATTTATGCTCAATTCTTATTGGGTTTTGCCAAAGCTACAACCTGTTCAGGAGCCACAACCATTGTCTTCGGATGAAATAAATCAGATTGTCACAAGGCTTACTGAAAGTCCAGTTCAAGCAGGATTTGCTCAGTCACCATTCAGTGCAATAGATTTACATTGCAGACTCTGTCGACAAGATGGTCATACTTCAATCTCTGTACAGAAGCACCCTTAGACGATGAAGGCCCAAGATGTCTATGTTGTGGCCAATTTGGTCATGGTGCTTTCCATTGTCCTGCTATTGATCGCTCACCCTTGCCAATGTGTAGTCCATCAAAAGCTGCTGAGTCACAACAGTCATCCGCTAAAATAGTTTATCTTGAGTCAGGTTCTTCTCCTTGGAAATTGATAAAAATCTATGTGGGTCCCTCTACTGACACTTTCCACTGTGGGTCCCTCATCTGTCCCCACCATGGTCCCCACAATAACTACGTCAATTGGGTCCAAGGTGAAACCCACTAGTTGACCGGTGACCTGGGTAACCAGTTACTGTTTGCTTTTCACTTCTATAAATGAAGCCTCCTTCTTTAGTCCGAAGGGGAGGAGAAAAAATTTCTCAACTCGCTTTCAGTCTAATAGTCACCTTCCTCCTTCAATAGTTTTCAGTTTTCTTCGTGGGATTTCAGAAGTCAGAGATAAACGTTTATTTCATTTTGATTGAGTTGTCTTCCGTCTTCTTTTCTTTCTTCACTTCTTATTTCAATATGATATAGTTTGAAGCAAAGGAATCTTCAAGTCTCTTTCACTTTCTCTTTTAGCAATTTCTTATTACACTATGTCGTTTTGTCTATATGTCGCTTTCATCTTTTCTTTGTCCTAATTTCTTATCTTTGTGTTTCAGTGTTTCAGTCAGGTCGCTTTCAGCTTTAGCTTTCCTTTTACTTTCTTATCTTATCTTCAGTATCGTTCAGTGTGGTTTGTCAGTTTACTAAAACCAAAAACCCAAAAAGATTTCTATTTTCTTTTATGAAAAATCTAAAAATAGTTTGTTGTATTTGTACGTGTTTGATTAAGAGTTGTATTTGTATACAGTTCAGATACGGTAAGTTTGTACAGTATGTACATACCTGTATCATATACTTGTATGTATACAGTTTATTACTGAGTGTATTTACTGAGTGAGAGTGAAGTAAGTTTGTAAAGTTACTAACAGATAATAAAAAGTTACTTTTCTAGTATGTGCTTCTATCGTGTCTTTTACATATCTCGGTTCTTCTAAACCTATATGTCATTTACATATAAAAGTTTTTTGATAAAAACCGTTTTCCATATATATGTTTCAATACTTTACTTTACAAATTCCCAAAGTTGGAATGATTCTCCCGCAAAGGGATATATTTTACAGTTGAGCTCCCATTTGGGATAAACTTTACTTTATTTAAGTTATTGTTCTCTATTGTGCTATTCTATGTTGTTAGAGTAAATTTGAAACTTGAAAAAGCCTTAGATTTCCCCGTTGTTTGTGGTATCAGAGCCATTTTGAATCTTAGAGACATGACCAAAGCTAGGTGACACAGTCTGGTAAGTCGACGTTAAGCCATGGTTAGGCGCCCAGTCGCAGTTGGGTACTACTACCAAAGTCCTAGTGTGAGGTGTAGAATCTATCAGAAGATAGATGGCTTTTTTACAACAACTAGTTAAGAGATCTAAAGAATTAGAGAGTTCTAAAATTACCGAACAACTAGTGTATAATAACATTAAACAACGCTTAAATAAGTGGAGTATCCCTCATGTTAAGCCTACTAAAATATATAATAAAGGTATATATATATATATATATATATATATATATGAGCTCGTGGTTGTGCTACAGTGCTCCAGCTGCTGGAAAATAAATCCTATGCAAATGAAATACGAGGAGAGCCTCTCCCCGACCAGCTTCGCCCAGTCCTCCACCAACCACCTCCACAAGCTCACCCCCGAGCTCGCCGCTATACTCGTCTGCCTCTTCGAGGGCGACGCCGGCGACGTCCGCATATTCGTTACCAAGTGCTCCCCCCGCTCTCCACCGGCCTCCACAAACTCACCCACAAGCACACCGTCGTGCTCATCCGCCTCTTCGACAGCGACGCCGGCGACGTCCATGTATTCCTCACCAAGCCCTCCTCCCACCTCTCCACACACTACGGTGGGTCTCCGGTCAACCCGGGCGGTGGTTTTGGGTTCTAGTGGCGAAAAGATTCGATCTTTGTTGAAATTGGTTGTGATATGGTGCAGTAGGGAAGGTGTCGTTGCCAGGCGGGAAGGCGGAGGAGGGCGACAAGGTTCTTTTCTCCCCTCCAAAGTTGAACCTGGAGGGGTAAGTTTCCTCTTCTACCACCTATCCAGTGATCTCGCATGGTTGGGGGAACATGGTCTAGCATTTATGCGAGAACAAGTGACAAAGTTTTCCGAGTGACATGCTTTTCCTTAACTTCAACCTTCCACTTTTACCCAGGTTTTGAGATTGGCTATGTAAAGACAATTCACAAAATACTGTGTACAACACATAGAATTTGATTTTTGCATAAGCATTAAGACGTCCTTTGGTGGTTAAGGTCTTGTTAGGTTTAGATATATGGTTGAAAATGGAATGCATATATGGTAGAAAATCAAAATGCTTTTCTGTTTGCATGGTGCTTACCTCTTTTCTGCATGGTGATTACCTCTTTTCTGGCTGAAATGGATGGACGGGCCTCTCTTCTGTTTGTCATACTGTGCTGAATTTTATGGCTGCAATCAGCCAAACTGGTGCTCCTATTATACGGCTTAATTATCGGCAAGAAAAAGTGCATCTGCTCTTGTGGGGTGTTGAAGAAGGATCCTTCTTCTCGACCAAATATTTTTTGGGATTTGGAACCGGCATTTCCCTCATGTTACATGGTGTCGCCCGCTGAAGATCCTAGTAGAGCAGGACGGTTTGAGAGAGGCAGATTTCGATCATGTGCATTTCTCATATTCCAACAGTTCAACTAGATGTGAATGGAAGTAGAAACAGCAGTCTGACCGGATTGTAGATTTAAAACATAGTGTCTTCGTGTATGTGAAGTTTGCTGTCTTCTTACAATGAGTAATTATGTTATTCTTTTTGTTGCATGACAATATCAAAATTTTGTACAAAATAGATAAATGGCATAAATTTTGTTGCATATCTATTTCATCTGGTCGCAAGGAAGATAAATGGCAGCCACCAAATTCTATATTCAACATTTATCAGTTACCATTTTGACTTTGAATATTACGATTGTAGATATCAGAGAATAAGAACTATGGGATTTTCGCTGTGTATGGCCAACTATCCATACCCAAAAACTCTTTAAATAAGCACAACATATATTTTCTTCTTTTAAAGGTATGCTTGAAAATTTTTGTAATTAAGGAAATCATGAATTTTCTTATTTGGTTCACAACCATGATCGATCATCTCTTTCCACACTTCAAGGGCTTCAACATTTCTATTTGCTTTAAAAAACCTTTTATCATGGAGCTGTAAGTAAGAATATATGGAGAAAGGCCTTTACTATACATTTCCAGCAAAAAACGCCAAGCTTCATCAATGTTTCCTTTGTGTCAAAGGCCATCGATAAGGGCAGTGAATATAACAACATTAGGATTGTGGCCTTTCTTAGTCAGAACCTTCCACAACTTCATGGCCTCTTCTGAATTGCC
Source organism: Piper betle (assembly GCA_033002965.1). Taxonomy (NCBI): domain Eukaryota; kingdom Viridiplantae; phylum Streptophyta; class Magnoliopsida; order Piperales; family Piperaceae; genus Piper; species Piper betle. The sequence goes on along the minus strand of JAURVB010003265.1, from coordinate 66,592 downwards.
AGATTTGAAAAAGCCATTGACAAGAGAAGAGTACACGAAATCATTCGGAGAACCACCTCGTTTCTCCATCAAATGCATCACCCTGGTTGCTTCAGACGGTCACCTCTGCTTCACAAGACCGTCAATTATAATCCCAAAGGTGACCTCAATTGGTTCACAATTATGCAAAACCATTTGATTCAGAAGGATGGAAGCCTCATCCATCTTACCTTTAAGGCACAAGCCATGAATAAGAGTATTGAATGTTACCTCCTTCAGAATGCAACCTTTGAGCAACATGTTATCAAACAGCTTTGATGCCCTGCTCATATCTCCCTTCCTACAGTCCATTTATCAACATGTTACATATAACATTAGTCGGAAAGCAACCTTCAATGAGTATTTCATCAAGTAAAGCCATTGCCTCATCAATCTTACCTTCCTTGCACATTCCATCCATCAGAGTGGAATAAGTAAAAACATCACGCCTGCATTTACGAAAATGCATCTCCCTGAAAACTCCACTGCACTATCTACTGATCCTTGTCTGCATAGGGCCTTGATAACGAAATTGAAAGTTAGAAAATTTGGGGATATGCCCATTGAATTTGCACAAGAAAAAGGCTTAATGCCTGGTCAAGCAATCCTGCCCGCACAAGAATGTTGAGAACTGTGTTAAAAGATAGAACTATTCATTTACTCTGAAAATCAATCTTCATACTGTTAAACAACTTCACAGCTTTGTCAAACAAACTTGCCTTTCCATAAGCTTTAATCACAATAATCAGAATCTGCTCTGTAACAACTCTACGCTCAGTCTTCATTTGATTCAAAACCTGATCCAAGGTTTCAACATCCTCATTTTCAATGGAGCTCTGACCTCACAATCCCATTCAATCATCATTAAACGCACTATAGTCCACAGAATCCCACCAAAATCCAATCTTTAACAACCTGCCTATCACCGCCCCCATGTAAACGTGTTGCAAAACAACAAATAGACCATACCTAAATTCATTTGCAACAAACAAAATAAAAATGCACACGGATTGAATCATCATCAAACATTAGACCATCTCACAACTCTATCCAAAATACACCACTAAAAAGGAAAACAGACAATAAAAATCATCATCCTAACTCACCCCACCAAATTATACAAAAAAATGGAGCTACGACCTCACACAGCTCCATTGAATCGCCATCAAACACGCCAAAGTCCACAGAATCCCCCTCCACCCCCGCCCCACCCCTAAAATCCAACCTTTGACACTCTGGCCACCACCAATCATATTGACAAACAACAGCCACACAATATCTCAATCCATTCATGACCCACAAAAAAACACATACAGAAGAGGGACAGAGAAGGAATACCGACCGAGGGCGGGAAGCAGTTGCAGCCAATTGATGGAATCCAACCGGGCGAGAAGCAACGTTGGAGGGGAGAGAAGCAGCGCGGCAGAGCACTGGCGGACGAGAAGCAGTGTTGGGCAGGCGAGAAGCGGCGGGCGCTGGCGTTGGGCAGGGCGAAGAGTGTGAGAAGCGGCGTTGGGCGGGAAGCAGTTGCAGCCATTTGATGGAATCCAACCGGGCGAGAAGCGGCGTTGGAGGGGCGAGAAGCGGCGAGCACTGACGGACGAGAAGCGGCGTTGGGCAGGCAAGAAGCGATGGCGCTGGCAATGGGCAGGACGAGAAGCTTCGTTGGGCAGGAGAGAAGTGGCGGGCGCTGGCCGGTGAGAAGCAGAGGGCGAGAACTGCCGGGCGCTGGTCGTTGGGAAGCAATTGCCACCCTTAAAATTCATCCAACGGTGGATAAAATGCAGCACAGCTAACTTGGCTGTGCTGCAGCACATACTTCTTTCTCCCTATATATATATATATATATATATATATATATATATATATATATATATATATATATATATATATATCTCCATTGGTGTTTTAATTTTTAAGTCATCCCAACAAACCCAGAGGTCGGAGATCCCTTTGACATCTTTATGTTTTTATTTAAAGGATTTTAGGAATTAGAATAGCTTGGAATGGCTTTTTTATCATTTGGCTGCACGTCAACTGTGCCCGTTCTGAAGAGTTGTATTTGTCAGAAATCATAAAATCCCGCATCGTTCAAGATAGAAAGGAAAAACTCAATCCTCTGCCTTTAAATTCTGAACTTCTCGTAGCAAGATAGGTTACTTGTTACATTGTGGGTGGTGCTAGCATCTTAAACAAGCAGCAGAATGCGGTTTTACAAATTACCGATAGGTTTAACTAAACATGAGTTAGAGTAGTAAAAACCATACTTAAGAGGAAGTCACTAAGTCGGACCATATAATAAAAAATCTAATAAGAATAAGTTCATCTAAATCGGCCCTACAATAATTAACAAACCATAACAAAAACCATTACTGAGAGGTACCAAACAAACATAAATTCTATGACACTGCGTGTAGTGTTACGAGACGACAACTCTTGTGAAACAACGAATTGAAACATTTTTCTCATTAAGTGCATATTGCCTGTTTATTCCATTAATTGTGTGATACAGGTTTCAAGCTAAATATCAGAAAACATTTTCAGAAATAGCCTTAGTACACAATATAAATTAGTTGAAACTTGAAACTGTTAGGACATTATGAACAAACATGTAAAAAGTAAAAACCCTGATTGAGAGCACCAATTATTGATTGAACAACAGTGTTGCATTGATATGTGACAACAACTACGATGCCACAATTAAATGAATCATCAAGCAGTGCACATTGGCTATCCATTCTATCAAGTGTATGAATCTGGTTTCAAGCTAAAAATCAGAAAATATTTTTAGGAACTGCCATGCTCTATGTGCACAGTATATTGTTGTATTTGTTCCGGGAAATAGTGATTGAGCGTGTTCAACATAAAACATAAACAGACTCCAATCCTTCAATTTTAAGAAAGTCTATATATCATTGTAGTAATTAGATGAAAAGTGTGATCAACATGGTGGCTTACCAGTCTATGTAACAATTTATGCACATAGCATGGTTGCAACTAGGCAAATTATCTTGGAGCAGAGCTCCATATAAATGCCACATTCTTCTTCTCTTTCTGCATCCTTATCACACAGGTTTCGTCTCTCCTCTTTGGCCTTCGTGCTGAACATGTCCATATACCTTGACTTCTGCTCTGTGTCTTCCATTTCAACTAGCTTACTTTCTAGCTTTTAGGGGAAGGGTACATAATAGCTGCAAGAGATTGCATAAAAAAATATACAAATCTTAGCAACAAAATTAAACCATTTCTGTCTTGAGCAAAAAAAAAACAGAACTGAAGCAAACTCACCATAGAACTCCCTTAGGCTAGCCTTCCTTTCAAAAGTAGATATCGTTGTATTTCCGTCAACATCCACCTGAAAAGCCCAATGCAAACAAAAATATGAGACAATGTCATCAAGTTTCAATAAATTGTCATGCTCTATCAATGAAAAAACAAAGTAGATAAAGATAGAAAACCAACCTTATAAATAAGTATGTGAAAAAACCATATAACCAGGAAGGTTGTATGCACATGTACAATCCATCCATTGTAGCAAGAAGTAAAAAAATGGCGCCAATGGACAGCAAGCCAATCTCATCAGTAGGCATGTTCCCCCGAAAGCTCTTGGAATAGCAGCAGCCCTGGAATCCCAAACGCTTAATCATCAGTTTGAAGTAGAAAAATCGACACAACCAAACAGTTACCTCCATCAGATAAACAAAAACATCATCTTTTCCAAATGTTTCATCGTATCAAGCCAGAAAAAATGAAATCCCCAATCACACAAAAGTTGACACCACAAGCTTTCGGTGGAGGCCACTGATCGATAAATTGGTTGTAAATCTGTTAAAATTAGTTTGAATCAGCAAATTGAATGACTTTTTATAGCTACCCCGTTCACCCTTTTTTTGAAATAAAATTTTTCCGATCCGATTTTAATTGGCAATCCGAGCCAAGTCAGCTAACCTTTGCAACTACAAAAAGAACTGGCCCATTTATGCCGGGTTTGGTGGAGCTTGGTATAATGGTCCTAACCATGGGCACAATTGGCTGGTACCTGGTATACCGGGTGGACTGCCCACAGTCCGGTATTGAAAACTATGATCTATATTCCTTTAAAATTTGCAAACTGCATTGGAAAAAATCGATATTGCATCGGAGCACACAGGTGTAAACGCACCAATGGATCGTCAAGTTTGCATCGGACTTTTTCTAAGTCATCTCCATCGGGACTTCCGATGCAAAACTAAATGCACGTGATGCTGGAGATGCAAATTTACTTGCACAAGGGTATATGCGTCAGACTTTTTTGCAGAGGTTAATCTGATGCTAATAACCAATAGCATCAGAATATTTACTATTAGCATCATTTATTTCTGTTGTAAATACTAAGTTTTGTAGTTGTTAGTTTTTAAATTCCATTATATAATTCCAACATTTATTTTAATAATATCTTGGAGGTTTTTTTATGATGTCTATTTTAAACTGTTATCAATATGAAAAATTGCACCTGTACTGAAAAATCATACCCATAATTTAAAAGGTCATACCGTTTGATGAAAAGGCAATAATCCTTATTTTTCACAACTTATTTTCTTGTAATTCCATCTCAAGATTGTGAAAAGTTAGAATATATAAATGAAAATGCTTTTGGAAATGAACACGGTAAGAAGAAGTACGTTTTTATAAGGATAGAATATTACAAATGTTGAAAGGAATAAATCTTCCTGTACTAATGGCTGTGCTGCAGTATGATCTTGGCCGTTGGATTAGCATCCAACGGCCAAGATCTAAAAGAAAAAAAGGAAAAAAGGGGGGCGGCGCCGGCGCCGCGCAGCAGCGACGGCGGAGGGGCGGGAAGGCTGCCCGGCGCCGGCGATGGCCGGGGGGCGCCGGCGACAGGGGACGGGGGGCGCGGGGCGCGGCACGGCTGGGTGGCGGGCGGAGGCCGAGGGGGGTGCGGCGGGGTGGCGGGCGAGGGGACGGAGGGACCGAGGGACGGGGGCGTCGCGCGGCGGGGTGGCGGGCGGGGGACGGGGTGGCGGGCGGGGGCGTCGCGCAGCGGGGTGGCGGGCGGGGGCGGGGTGGCGGGCGGGGCGCCGCGCGGCGGGGTGGCGGGCGGGGGACGAGCGGCAGTGGTGTCGCCCGGCGGCTGGGCAGCGGGGCGGCGGGCCGGTAGGGGAAGACCCGGGGCGGCGACGGGCAGGGCAGGGGGGTGGCGTCGCGTCGGCCGGCGGCCGGCGGCGGAGCAAATTTTTTTTTATGGTTGTCATGTTTCAGCCGTTGGATTTGATCCAACGGGCTGAAACACTGCATCTTGGCTGTGCTGCAGTACAGCAAATCACTCCTCATGTTGAAAAAGAAAAGATAGAGTACTATTTGTAAATTTAATTTTGAAGCAGTATTTCGTAAGACGACTTGATTTAATATATAATAAAACCCTGCAACACATAAAACCAACTCGTACGAGAGCACACTAACAAAAACTGCACAAAAACGAAGCAAACAAAAACAAAAGTCCTTGAACTTATTCAGTCCAAAGGAATTTTGCCCGTAAGAAGAGCAACGATCAGTTTTCGTAAGAGGAGAAAAGAAAGAAAAATTACACGCAACTAATCTCGACTCTCCCCACATAGACAAAAATTAACAAACTCGTCTAATTAGATTTTGAAAGGGAAATCCCGTGCACACCCAAATTTTATTCGATTTTCACCTACTTGAATTTAATTGATTTAAAAAAAGTGTCATGTAAGCATAATTTATGTAGCTAATTTAATGAACCGACCAAATTCAAGGTAACAAAATTAAGAAAAATTTTAGTAGTGTACATAATATTATTCTTTTAATAGAGCATAACAATCACCAAGAAATATGACCAAGGGGTGAATCGCATTGCACATCTCACTTTAGTCAACTAAGTGCATGAAGGTCATATTAGTTTGACTATTTCATAAAGTTCGCAAAGACGTATTTGCTCGAACTGTGTACAAATTTACCAACAATGCCAACCTTGAGGTACTAATGCTTTGCTTGTGAATTCTCTTACATCTATTTTCTTCTACGGTCTTGTTTAGTCATCCTCAAATTAAATGAAAAAAATATAAAATTTAAAGGTCACAATTTTTTTATATTTAGATGTCTTTTTAATTTCATTTAAAATAAATTTATATAACAATTTTATAAAATAATATTTTTCTAATAAAAATAAAAAAATTAAGAAAAATTTTAAAAAGACACGTATACATGTGCATGCACATAAGAATAAATATTTTATTTTTATTTTATTTTTTTACTATCTTAAGAGGAATTTTTAAAATTCTCATATTATTTTATTTTATTATATTTTCATTTTATATGAGATTTTTTTTATTTACACTATTTTTAAGCCATCGAAAAAGATACAAACAGATAGGACAAATTTTACGACATCCTTTCAAGAATTATATGGTTTTGCTTAAAGAAGATTCACTACAAATAACTAAAATTAGTCATATAAATCCCTTCTAATATAACTTGATTGACCCGTACAAATTAAAAATGGGTTTTTATTTCTCTTACGTTGGGTGATAAGAGTTGATTTTTTAAGCAGATGACAATATAATAGTTATTACAATAGGTGATTCTAACATTTTGAAGGTAATCTATCTCAGTGATTGCAATTATTTCAAAGCGGTCCTTTATAAAAATAAAGGAGTTGCCTCAGCTGATTGTTTTGTTTTTCACAAAATATTATTTGGTATGACATGTAATAACAGAAGTATCCCGGTAAATTTTATACCAGAAGATCAATATAAAAATGAAGGAGTTGCTTCGAGCTTGCTTGTTATTTAAAGTAAACAAATTTAATTTAATTTAAATTCGAGCTGAGTTCAATCGCGCTGTCAAGATAGGATTCAAGCTTAATCAAATTCAAATGATTTATGAACAATCCAGAATCAAGCTTAATCAAGTGTAAACAAGCTAGAATCGAGATTTATAAACTAGCTCCCGTCGAGTTCGTGCATGCATATGCTCTAGCACCATTCCCTAGCTAGACTAGAATCCTAAGCCTAAAAATTTTGCCGTCGTGCTAGGGTGGTGGCGCATGAAGAAAATTTTTACAACCAAATAGTTTAGGAAGTAAAAAAGTTAATTTGGAGCTACATCTTTTTAGTTTGGTTGCAAAATAAAAAAAGTAAATAGATAGTTTATAACAAACATGAGCTCGCATGGTTCTTACACGGATGCAACCCAAAGATCATAGCGACGAGAAAACCCAAAAAGAGACACCACTTAATACATATTAGTTTTACCACAATCACCATCATAGAAAGGGGAGTATAAAAATCCGAGTTCATTGGGTTGAGCAGCAGCTTGAAATCACCAACTTTTAGACAGCATTTCGAACAATCAAATGGGTCGAGCAGCAAAGATACCACAAGACAAGTACCCATCTCACTTTATCATCCGTTTTAGCATAACTACAGAATCAGAGAACAAAGCATATTATAGCCGAAGACAATCAGAGGCTCTGTGCTCACTTCAAAGACCCTTTTTAGCATTCAAGGTCCCACCAGAAAGCGCGTGCATACCCACTTCCATTGCTACCTGCTGCTGAAATATAAATAATTGCGGTCAAAAATGGAACCAAACAAAACAAGCCAAAGCGCACGCTACCAAGCTCCTTTAACTTTCCTCTTTTCCTCTCCAATATCGTAAGACCAGCTTTTATTTCAGCCATTGTGCATAGCAATCTATACTCCCTCCATTACTACCACACCACCCAACAGTTAAAAAGAGAAACCCACTTCTCTTGTTCTACACTATCAATCATCCACTCCACATGAGCTGATAAAGAATGTCAGCCCATCAAACACTAAGTAGAAACTTTGGAAACGCATTATTAAGCATATAGTAGACTTATACTATATAACTAGGCGAGAACACCTATGCCGAGAGTTATGGCTTTCAGCTTAAGTGATTTCAGATAATTGATGGCTTCGTCAATGACAACAGTTGCATCTTTACCCTTGCTTCCGGGTACAATGTTCCTCAGGATGTCCACTGTCTCCCTGATTTTCTCCTTCTTTCCTCTTTTGTAACTACCACAGGACAGGGAAATCCATGGTTGTGCAGCATCACCAGTACTACCCCGGATGCAACTAGATGCAGAACTGTTTACATCATCGTCGCTGAAGTCCCCGGGCTTCCCCGAACCAGCAGTATCCTTCAGGGAAGACCCGGAGTATTCATCATCAGCTCTCTTTCTTTTGGTAGGAGACATATTAACCACTTCTTCATTATCACAGACAACTTCTATGGCATTCCCTAGAGAAGGAGAATGACCAGTGCTAACTTCCTCTTCCTCATCCATATCATCATCTGAATACAATAAAGCATCAAGTTCTTCAGTGTCTTCATGCATTACACTCTTCTCCATACCAGAGATGGAATATTGACCCAATCCACACCAGCTTGACCTCTCTTCTAGCGCAGGAAGGCTAAAATTTTCATGTTTACAAGTGGGTTCAGGCAGGACAGCTGATTTGGGGGTTGCAGAATGCTGACCCAGTGCACTGACAAACAAGCTTGTTCTGTTTCCAGTATGGTCAAATATGATGAAATTTTTCTGAGGATTACAGAATCCAAAGTTGAGAGCTTCACCAACTTGAGGAGGAACAGTAACACCAAATGCCGATTTGATAGTTGCCTGGTGCTGATAATAAGATAGAGGCAGAGTGCAGCCACCTGAATTTGGCATATACAGCCCAGTAGCACCAATGCAAGGGTTGCCAACCAATGATGGAACATTTGGGGGCCGAGATCAGTGGGAAGGGCCAACGTATTTATATCAATAGACTGCCCGCAACGCCGCTGCTGACTGTAGCTCCTCCCCATACAATCTTTAAACATATTTAGTCACCTAGAACACACACAAAAAATTGCAAAAACATCAGAATCTGCATATTTCTACAACCCTTGCACACAAAATTAAGCATAGGCTATATAACAAGAACCTACCGAAGATTATGAGGCGATTATCAACTACACTTCGTCACAATACGGGCGTTTTACAGAAAATACTAACTCCAGCTTGAATAAAACACGTTAAATACCAAAAACAGCTACCAATTTACGTGACAGGCTTGAGCAAGTGACGGAAGTACTCAGCCTGAGAACATCAAGAACAATGAACAGTTAGAAGCCCATGACATGAAAAATGTGAGCATCTCAAAACAGCAAGAACAGTTCACAAACCTGGCAGTCCTGCAATGGTTGAAAGCATGCTATAACTCTCACAACTATCGTATCACTTCCAGCAACCCCATTTTCGTATTTCAACGCCCGGAATCTTGTCTGGCTAGCTGCTTGGCACACCATTACTTGACTAAAAAAGCCTCAATCAATCCCCCAAACCCACCAACCAACTCAGAACTCCAAATCCAGCCACTTAGTAATAACTAGCACCAGATTTAGATAAGCTTAAACCTTCAAATCTAAGAAACCAACTCACAAAAGGCAGAAAGCAACGAAATTTCTGAGAGCCTGAGATCACTCAGATAATTCGGAGGAAGTAGCAGAAAAAACAGAGAAGAATACGAATGCCATTGAAGAAAAGAAGAAAAAGAAAAGATTGGTTGTTGAAAAGATGGAGAGAGAGAAAATTGAGATCAATATATCAAGGCCTTTTTACAGGATAACTCTGCAGTACAGGTTCAAGGACACCACTTTCCTCAGCACATCCACAGACAGACCCAACCACCGCATGCTGTAAAGATCCACAAAATCAAATCCTCTCTCCACTTGTTTACCCTGAAAAGCAATCAAAAGAACCAACACATCAGCTTGTCAACAATTAAAAGCCACAAAACCCAGAAATGAAAGCAAGTCACACAGCTAAAAAGGAGTAGATCAGAGAAATCAGACAGCAAACATGTACTAGAGTTTTTTTTTGAGAGAGAGAGAGAGATTAAAATACATAAACAATGTTATTGCACACTCAGACATTAATAAGGTGGTCAGTAAAATACTACCCAAAACATTGGCAAAATTCAGGACACCCAAGCATCTCGGAAATTCTCTTAGAAACTCATTACAGCTGATTTCTAATCATGACTTCCAAAAGAAAACATCTAAGATCACCCAAAAATATTCAAACTTAGCTAGAAATAGGCCTTTCAGGCAAAACAAAAAATTGAAGTACCCACGACAGATTTAAACAAGGAAAAACTCTTTTCAGCTCTAATGAACACGAGGAAACAAAAAAAAAAACCAGATTTGGGAAAATCGAATCGCGAACTCGAGAAGGGGAGGCTCGACAACAAGGAGAAAACATTCGCCACCTACGGATTTTCGATCGGCCAAAAAACGCAATCGGAGGAAGGTCTCAGAGCACGAAAAAAATGGGAGCCGCACAAAGAAGATTGGAGGAGAGTCGATGAAGCGAGGACTGGTCGCGCAGTCCGGCAGTATAAATGGATGGTTCCTGACGAAAATACCCCCATTTACTGCTCGCGTGGTCTGTATTCAATTCCACGCCTGCAAACTTTTCTTTTTTCTTTAAATTTTATGATTTATTTATTATTTATATCTCATTTCCTTTACCTGCCTAACCCAATAATTAGGGTTGGACATATACGGATAAAAACACAAAATCCTGAATAAAATTGATACTTTTTAAAAGAGAAATATACTCCAACAATTATATATGCTCACGTTTCATTATAATTCTCTTCTTGACTCAACTCTAATATTTAATCAAACCACACATCTTAAATTAGTTGTAAAGATAGAACAAAATTATTATAAAAACTTAATTTGATAATTTTTATTTTAATTAATATATAATTATTTGTTCAATAAAATATTATCAGTTTGATATATAATAAATATACTTACATATAAGTTTTTTTAGGCAAGTGAAACTGTCTTGTTAGTACGAAATTACAAGCTAGAGTTGGGTGAGTTCAAATTTATAACTCTCAATATTGAACCAACCTGAAAATATTATCAGTGACCGAACTATTTACTAATATACTTACTTCGTCGACTCAAATCTATCCTCAGCATATCAAGATAGTGATACAACATGTAAAACATGAATAAGATGCGTGAGTTTTAACGTTGTCATATGTTTAAAGAAAATAATTATTTTTAAAATAAAACAGACAATCTCATTTAAAAAGTGCAATAGGGGTCATCCTGTCAACAATAAGCAGTATATATTTATGTCAATAAACATTAAAAACACCGTCCGATCACAACATTTCTTTCACATTCCAGTTATTGTTACTTTCTTCATCATCTAAGGTGAGTTTTAAAGTCCATAGTTCGACCTATTCATTTTCATTCTTAATTGTTTTATTTGCATGAAAAATATTTATATCATTTCACAAAATAGCATTCAAAGTTCATCATTTAAAACAATTCAATATTCATCATTGTCACCAATTACACTCGACAGATACATGTGTGCGTAATTTCAATGCTATTCCTCACAATCCCAACAGTGCTCATTCCTCACAGTTCTCACTATATATATAATAAAAAGACGTCAGTAACAAGTATTATCAGTCCAGAAATAACTAATAACAAACTGACACAAAAGAATTGACCCTTCTATTGAATGAAAACATTATTACTCTTCCTCATAGAACTCTCATAAGGGCAATAATTAGGAGTCGTCGACCTTCCGTAATGGTATTCCCTTTTATCTCATCATCATTCGTTAGCCACTTTAAACTATCCCTTGCACAGGAAAATCATTTTCTTCTCTTTGCAGCCTTTTACATCCTGTGGTATCACTCCTAGCTCTAAGTACAGAAGTAGTCCATAAATAGACCTAGTAGAAGCTTTAATTGTGATCCACGTGCTTAGGCAGCGAGCTCTTACTCAATACCTACACATCAAACTAAAAGCCAATGCTTACTTATGATACATTCACACATCCTCTAGTACACACACATCGATACATACTCACATCAATCTCATTTAAGTTTTCCCTACGCTACGTTGCATTAGATTATGATACTTATTTAGTTTACCTAATTAGTTCCTTAGCATTCGTTTTAATATATTCAATCAAGTAATTTATATTTTTATTTATAGTAAAAATATCTAACACATCAATCCTAGCATGTTGTGCTAATAATTATCATCTTTAAGTAATTAAGTCAAAATTAATTATACCTTGTGTCATCGGCAATCATAGACAACTAGGGTTATGTCACGCGGCTCGAGACTCAAATTTAGCAATAGGCGGCGTTCGATCAGGTTCAACTAAGTGAATTCGGACGAAAATCTGACGAATTTTGATGAATTCAGCGATTCCCGACGACTTTCTGGCAGTTTTCAAGCAACTTTTTCGGCAGGGCAATCAGGGCTATTGGTCAGCATTGGCTTGCCAAGCTCGACCCAATGGTAGTGGCAGCGAGGATGGCAATGGCAGCAATGACTGCTTGTAGCGGTGATGAGTCAGCCGTGGTTGGGCGGCTTGTCCGATCGGGCCTCGGCAACGGGGCTGGGTATGGGGGAAATGGTCAATGGTCGAAGGGGTGGTGTTGGCTGCACGACAGAGGTGGAGTGCGCACTAACGGTGGCAGAACCTACGATAGTAGGGCACGGCTACTGTGCATCATGGACATCGGGCGACCACTGGGATGGCTAGGGGCGGCAAGGCAGCACTTCGGCAGGGCTTGGACTACGTCGATCGGCAATGGTGTGGCGACTAAAGTGGTATTGGCAGCAAGTACGGGGGCAATGTTGGGTGGCGATCAGGGTGTGGGGGAGAAATGGTTAGCTGAGAGTTCTCAGGGGCAATCTCGTAAATAAAAGTTGACACATTATCAACTCGAGTAAAAAATAATAACTAACTCGTAATAAATTTTTAAAAATCCAAACAATAGGAAAAAAATCTCATAAAATATAATACACATTATAACATCACAATGGCATATTCTATAATTAATAACCTACCCAAATTGCTCAGTAAAGTATCCTAATGATTATTCTACTTAAAAATAATTCTACGATCAAATATATAAAAAAATACTACATATTATTATACACTATGATAACTCATTTTTCATTATTTTTTTAACATTATCATCATATACTCAGCTAGACCTTACCTTCATCGTTCATAACCCACGGCTGGTTTTGACTCATCATGCGGTTCATAAAACTAATTCGACTTAAATTGACGATTGAACTAACTGGTTTGCTAGTATAAAACTTTGACTCAAGTTATAAATTTTACACTAATGTCACTATGGTAGCCTTCGGGGGACATCTCAAATATAAATCTATGTTTATTTAGTCAAGGTAATATAATTATTTTAAAAGAATAGATATATTTATTTTTAATTAACAGGTCTTCAAACATTAAATTATGTAAATTATTTAAATCATTAGTTTATCTATCTATCTAGTGTGTATATATATATATATATATATATATATATATAAGGTAATACTCTCTATATGTACAGTGTATGGATAAAATATGGAAAAAAATTATATAAGCTACAACTTATATAGTTTATATGAGTAAATATTTAATTTGAACTATTTTTAGTGAGTTTTACAAAATAATTTATTTATATTAAAAATAAGTGCATTGCTAGGAGGTTGATAAACAAAATTTTTTGACATCATTATGACTTAATTTTAAATTTTTAATAGCTGCATAATTTAATAGATATATTAAAATTAATTTTTATTATATATTTTTATAACTAAGATGAAAAAGCAAAAAATATTAGATTGTGTTGAAATTTTATAATTATCCATATTATTTATTATTTTATTCATTTATATAATTTTTTGAGTTATAAAACTCATTAAATTACTTAAAATAAAAAATATAACTCGGATAAACAGTATAAGGTATATTAGGCTCTAAAAATAATTGTGAATATATATAAAACACGGGGATGTGGTCAACAGCTTTTGACTGCGGGTTAGGGTTTGAACCGGCGCCAAGGGTTTAGGTTTAGTTCTGGTTAGCAGAATCTTAAATATTTCACAAGGCACAATCATCACTCCCCACCGTACTCACCCAACTACCCCTCGTATTCCACAAAATCACGATTTTGCCATCCAGCCCCATTTTTAAACAACCAAATTCTTCCGCCAAAATAATTGCTAACTAAATCATCTAATCCAACCAACTAATAAGACCTCTACCCCAGGTGTGCCTTCTGACCCAGAAAAGAAAATTGCCAATTGGAAGGTCTGATTAAGCTTGCTAGCAGATTACTAAGATATAAATATGAAGTCCATGGTGCAGGCCACAGATTTTAATTAGTAGCACCACCACTACACAGGCGTGTGCAATTAGATATTGAAGATTGGAAGATATGAGGAGTGCATGATTCACACCCTGCAAGGCTGCAAGAGAATCTCCATTGCAGACTGGTTGGGAGATTTGCTTGGGTTTGTTTATTAGGGAGGGATGAGGGCATGAATTGGGTTTATAATATGTATGGCTTCATGCCCTCTTGTTAAGAGTGGAGGGGACATGGAAAACATCTCGATTCACTCCAATTCTTCCTAAATACAAGGCTTTTTGGTGCCACTAAGAATAAAGGACCAAAACAAATCCATTCCCCCCTCACCCATATTTGCTATCTTATTCAACTATGTAGAGAAGTGGGTTGCACTTTATTGGGTTGATAAACCTACTTAACTTCACTAATATCATTAACTACTTCAATATAATATGCTGTGGTCATAATTGCCAGATGTTGCCTGAACCCAAGTAGTGAGACATTGAACCTGTTGTGCTTAGTAAATTAATTTGAAAAGTGTTCCACTTAGAAAAAGCTCTATCCGACCGGTTTTCTTTTTCAATTAATGTTATAGCTTCTTCAATGCATGATGATTATTGGCCACCATGATATTAGTTTGATTCATGTGCAAGAAATTCATAAAAGTTGGGGACCGTAACTAGATTTAAAAAAATGTAAACTTCAACCGAAGTATAATTTTATATTTTTTGTTATCAGTATTAACTTATATTTTGTATCTATGCTCTCTAGCCCGAGAAAAGGAGAGTTGGAAATTAGAAAAAACAGTTACTAGCTGACAATACAAAATATTGTCATTTATAATTACATGCATACTACTTAGTTTAAGAATTATATCTTCGGCACTTATTTCAATAATAAAGTATTATTTTAAATTCGAACCTCATGATGTCTTAGGTTAGAAGGTAAATGTACTTGTCAAAGCTAATATTCGTCAATGCCCTCCATCAAATCTGAATTAAGGTCGGTTCATGGGAGGTGGGTCATGGAGCTTCGGTGAGGGGACGGAGAAAAGGCGAAGAAGGGGGGAAAGAAAAGAAAAGGGAAGAGACATTTGCTTGTGGATTCTCCAACAACAAACTCCCACGCTGGGAAAGAAGGATAGGAGCCCATTAGAATAGCCAATGCCACATACCTAAAGCAAGCATATATATTACCAGAGCTCGACCTTATGAAAGCCATATATCAAAGGGAGAACCATGTCCATGCATTTGCTTTTATGCCACATTGCCACTCTCCACTAGTTTGGTGGCCCTTTTCTTTGTTGGGGCCGTCTATAATCACTGATGAGGCACGGTTGGAAGGGGAGGTACTCTGAGGTAATGAACAGTGTGGGTGTTATGATGTTTAGGCCACCACATTGAGCATGATGAGACCCCAATTTACGGCTATGTTTGGACAGAGTTTATCTAATATCTTTCACTCGAGCTAAATGCAATTATTCAATAAACAGGGTTGATCCTGCATTGAACTATGGTAATCAATTGCATTGAAAGCCCTGGGTGGAAGCTTTAATGAACAAAGTGATGTGTGTCAACCAAGTGATGATACACGGATTAGAAGTTCCTTGCCCATCTGTTATTGTTGAGGAACAAATATTAGTTCGGGATAAGGGGTAACAAAACATTCTACTAGTATTATGGCATTTTAACTAGTATTTAATTGAATATTAATCCCAAAAATAATTTTAATTCCTAATAAATTATTTTATTTGTAATTTTAAAATCTAGTCTAACCTGATTTGACCTTGTTGCATCCATAATATCATTTGATGATCAGCGCGATGTTTAAACTTAGAGCCGAATTAACAATCCAATTTTTCTTGCGTGTAGTAGGGACAAGTTTGGAACCAATTGGGTTTAGATTGGATATGCTAGAATTATTGTTAATTAACTCACTTGTTGGCTAGATGTTTTAACCATTTATTAAATAATCATTAGCCCGTTATCATTCATTTAGTAATTGTCACCTCTTCACTCTCAATAGTATTTGTCAAGCGGTCAGAACAAAATACAAGTTTTTGAGAATTAGTACTTTTTGTTTAAACGCTCTAATGCTCCGACGCAATATTGATGTTTTGCTGTGTTGTACTGGCAGGTTGATAACTTTGATGATTTGATGGTTTTAACACATGACAATGACGATTTTTAATTTGTGATTTTACTTAGACTAGAAGATATTATCTAATGCGTAATATAAGGATAATAATTTTATATTACATTATGTTTACATTGGTATTTTGAATTTTTATAAAAAAATTAAAATACTAAAAATTCTATTTTTTAAAACTTTATTCATATAAAATTGATATATTATTTTAAAATTTTAAAATATGCCGGAGAATATTATCTATTGCGTAATCTAAGGTAAACAAATTTGTATTGCATTATTATGCCTATACTTGGGTCAGATTATATGTGTTTAATCTTCATTGGTATTTTAAATATTTTTAAAAATTAAATACTTTAAAAAATATTTTTAAATTTTATTCACTTCATATTAAAATTTACAATATTTTAAAAGATGTATTTTTTAATGCTGTATAAATGGGAAACAGATTTTGCAGATTTAATCGGATTGACATATGATAGATGAAATAAATGAAATATTCCAATTCTGGCCAAATATATTTCCGATTTGGATCGGATGGGAGGCAAATTATAAGCTATAATATCTTATCAATATCTAATCCGAACTCATAAAAGAGTGGTCCTATTTCTCGAGTTAAGTCGAAGTTTACAAAAAAATAAACTGTTGCTTTCTTTTGTGGAAAATAGCAGAGGGGAATGGGGCAAAGGCAGGCCAGATAAGTTGACAAGGGACATGTCAACGAGCGTGGAAATGGGGCAAACATGGTGGGGAGTTCGTCCAGCTAGCGGTGTCGGCGTCCTCAAAAACTGCGAATAGCGACTTGGCTTGTGAGTCGCGAGCGACAAAGGCAAGGGTAAGAATGTGGAGTAGGATCGAGCATGTGTTGGGTGGGGAAGGCAGAGGAGTCCTTTGATTGTACTGGAACACAAGCGACTACTCCCAAGTCCACCCAATATAGGCGAAGTGATGTTGGCAGGTAATGTTTGGTCCGCCACTCGCTGCTCGAACCTCTTTCAACCTTTCTGTCACCTTACCTGGTGTCTCAACTCTCGGGCGGCTTTAGTCTTCTAAGATAATCTCCCCCCTTTTCACTAATATCTTGGTTTAGGGGAAAATTTTTTTGAGAACATATGATCAAAAACTATCACTATGAATAATATAACTTTTAGTTTTCTTTTTCAAAACCAGAGAAACTTTTAGTTGGTCTTGTATCTTTCCTGGAATTATCCACTTCATTTTATATAAACTTGGTATCGTTAACGTACAAGCATGAGGAAGTAAGAAAATAAGAATTACGCTACGGAGAGTTTATCACCCAAATTCTTTCTTTACCCACGTTATAAAATAAAAATAAGAATTAGTTATGAGAAAATCTAACTTTAACTAGTTATAGAAGGACGAAGGTGAACGTTGGTATAGAATTTTTCTAAAAATAAAGAGAAAATTGGGTGCAGGAGAAAGTTGAATTTAGTATTGAATTGGGGAGTGATGAATTTAAGATATTAAGTGTGGGAGTGAGATAATATATTTATTTTTTGATAATGACAAGAGTGTGCTTAATGTGTGCCCGGTGGACTTAGACGTAGCAGGTGGGGCAGGAGTTTAATAAGTTTGGCTTTTTTATATTTGAGAAGGACAATAGGAGGGTTGTGTAATTTTTAATTAATTATCATAATTTTTTTAATTTATTAATTTATTTAATTAATATTTTTTAACTTAATTATTTTTTATCATCTAATCTTATATCAATTAATTTTTTATCAAATTTTTATCCACCTATTTTGTCAAGTTATTTTAACAATTTCACTTTGACAACTAAAAATTAATCAAAATATTAAATTAATTAACATTAAGCAAAATATAAAATAAAATAAATATAATATAATACAATACTAAAATAAAATACTTTATAATTACATCAATAAATTATTATTTTATTGAATTTCCCATCTTGGTTTTTTTTAACCTTTTGCGAGATACAAAATATTTTTTGCTAATTTGTTTTTTTAACGTATGAGTTAAAAGTTAAATTTTTGAAGGAAGTTAAATAAAATAATATAACATATTATTTATGTCAAAATTTTATTTGGTTATTGTTTTTTATTTTTTTGTAAATAAATTCAATATTAAGTAATTTTATTTATCAATGTGGGATTTATATATGATCTATTAATCAATTACAAGTCTGCTGCATCATCGTCTAGGGATAGTATTTGACAATGCTATATTTTATGGGATTAAGTAATGTTTTCTAAAAGGAGGGATAAGTCATAAGTTCACTTAGTCCAATGTAAATCTAAAAGAGCTGACTTAATTCATGGGTTTAAATGATATTAAGTTATTTAAAAAATAAATTAATTAAAAAATAAATCTTATCGTTGATTTTCATCATTATGACATTGATGAATTTTTAATATGCATCTTAGTGTCATTACTGTGGCTTTTAATTTTATCTTAATATCATCATTGTGTTGTCTATATGCGTGTGATATGTGTGTGTGTGTGATTGGGAGTGTTAGGGCAGAAAGAGTTTTTCTACCCTAAACTTTAATGGGAGTCGTCCGATTATAAGGACAGCCAAGATTGATTATTTAAAAAAATATCACAAAACCCTACCATGCCCCTAACACTGTTGACAACGGCCACTCGGCCTTGCATGCCAAATCCAATTGCAGGGGACCATATGTGGCAGCACAAGAAAATTTGGCCACCGACGACCAGGTCCAATCGCCGCATGTTGGACCTGCCCATCCCCTCACTAGATCTGGCCGGGGGACAACTAGTGACAGCAACCAAATCTGGTTGCTCCTCTAAAAATCAAAAGGAAAAAAGTGGTTGGTGGCCAAACTCCGGCCAAGACCGGCTGTCAGCAATAGCTAGGCCTGGCTGGCTTTGGTCAAAACCTGGCCACCGGCGAAAAAGGGGTGGAAGGGGTGTTTTGTTTTGAGATAATCTTTTTCCATATGTATATATATATATGCACACACACACAAAGAGTTCTGCTATGCACTGCATTAAAATGCAGCACATATGCAGCGTTCCCATTGTGGGCCGCCGGATCTGGATCCGGCGGCCCACAATCAATCACCCCACCCACCCCACCACCACACCACACCCCTTGTCTTTCTTGCGCACCCCGTCCTCCCACCCTCTAGCCCTCCCGCCCCTCCAGCAGCCCACGCTCCCGCCGTCCCCGGCCTATAAAAGGCCACCCGCGCTACCCCTGCCACCCATGAGACATTTGCTCGCCCCATGCCAGCCCCTCCCCTACCCGCCGCCTCCTGCCCCCACCCCAGTCGCCGATGCCCGGCTTCTCCCACCCCATCACTCCCACCGCTCCAACCCCTCCACACCCGCCCCTGCCCCTGCCACCCCCACCCCCTCGCACCAGCCCTTGCCCCTGCACCCCACCCCCTCACACCCGCCCCTGCCCCCCCGCACCCACCGCCGCCGCCCCACTCCTCTCGCCCCCTGCCCACCCTCACCCCCTCTTGTCCTCCCCACCCCCCCGCACCTGCTGCCCCCTGCCCCCACAGGCCCAGCCCCTACCCCCCTCCTGCTGCCCCACCCTGCCCCACCGCCTCTTGCCCTGCTGCCCTCCCCCCCGCCGCCGGCTCTTCCCATGCCCCCGCACCTACAACTGCCTCCGCTGCGGCCCCCTGTAATCACCTGCCGCCGTGGTCCTGACTCGAAAAAGAAAGTGACTTGGTCTCGTCTCGGAAAAAAAACTTGATTCGGTCCCCCGGTCATGCGAGGGTGTGCTATTTTTTAACTTTGAATTTAATTTTTTTTAATAGGCTCTAGTGGCAATATTTATAATCACACAGTGAAATTTTTAAACAATGAAAACAAAAATTGTTTACAACATAATTGTTGCTTTGATTTATTGTATTTATGAATGTCAGAATCAGGTAAGAGTTAAGCCTTCGAAAGTACTTTGACTTAATTAAAGAATGTTTAGTGCATCTATTTTAATTGAAAATATTCTTAATTTTTATAAATTTTGTTTTTTAAAAATGGACAATCTTGAAGAAAAAACATATGACAAAGAAGAATTAGGCTAACATATTACAACATTCTATCCTATCGTAGAAGATGAGTTCAAACCGAAGGTTGGAATGCAATTTGATTGTTTGGACAATGCACTCAACTTGTACAGTAGTTATTTAAAAATGACCGGATTTGGTATACGTGAACAAAGTACAAATTATCATAGGAGAACAAAAGAGTTATGGTCTCAAGTCTTTGTGTATTCTAAAGAAGGACAGTTAAGACAAGATGAGCGACAAAGAGAAATACCCCACAAAGGAAAAAAGACAATTCATCCAATAATTAGAGAAGATTGTCAAGCACGCATGAGGGTAACTAAAAATACAGAGGGCACATGGAAGGTCATGCATTTTGAAGAAGGGCATAGTCATGCACTCCTGACACCATCAAAAACTCAATTTCTCAGGTCACATAGGCATGTTACAAGTGTGCACTGAAATTTGATTGACACATTTGGAGAGGCTAACATAAAAACTTCTCAACTAATATCTGTGCTAGAAATTGAAGCAGGTGGGGTTGAAAATATTGGTTGTACAGAGAAAGATATTAGAAATGTACAGACAAAAAATAAAGAAGAGATAAAGGAAATTGATGCCTAATTATTAACAGAATATTTCGAGGAAATGAAAGAGATGAATGACTCTTTTTTTATTGCTATGAAGTAGATGATGAGGGTAGATTAAAGCATTATTTTTGGGAAGATGGAATTGCAAGAAAAAATTATAAGCTTTTCTCATATGTGATGATTTTTGATACAACATATGATACAAATAAATATGCACTTGTTTTTGTCCCATTCACCAGAGTGAACCATAACAGGCAAACAATTACATGTGGATGTGCATTTTTGTGTAATGAGAAGACCGAGTGTTTGTGTGGCTTTTTGAAATATTTTTGAAATGCATGGATGGAAGGCATCCCAGTGCAATTGTTACTGATCAAGATCCTGCAATGGATAAAGCAAATAAATTGATATTTCCTTCAACACATCATCGTCTTTGCATTTGGCATATCCTTAAGAAGGAGACTAAAAAATTAGGTGCAATTGCTCACAGAAGGGAGTTTTATGAGCCATTCCATAGTTTAATTTATGGTGCCGAAAACAAAGAAGTTTTTGAATCACAATGGAGTGAAATAATGAAAGACAATTGTGTGGAGGAAAATGAGTGGTTGAAATCCATATATGCAAAGTAAAGGTATATTTTTAGCTGGTATAAGAAGTTCACAATAGAGTGAATCTCAAAATTCATTTTAGTCAAGGTATGTGAACAAAAATAATAGTCTTATTGAGTTTATACATAGATATGAGAGAGCTATCAAAAGGCAGAGATTGAACTGAGGCAAAAGAAGTATATGAAAACTCATGTAAAAGCCCCAAATTGGTCACCCCATTCAATATGGAATGCAAGATGGCAAAGGTTTATACTCGAAAAGTGTTTTATAAGTTTCAATAAGAACTACAATACAGTATAGTTTGTTGCTCATCTCATAAGAAATTAGATGGGGAGGATGTTGAACAGTATGATGTAACATGTTGTAGAAATAATAAAGAGTTGGTTACACGTGTTACTTACAAAGGAGCTAACAGTAGATGCACATGTAGTTGTCAAGTTTTGGAAAGTGAAGGTATCCCATGTAGGCATTTGCTGTATGTACTTAGACTGAATGAGAAGGATATTTTCCTGATCTCTATATCATGAAAAGATGGACAATTGAAATATCAATGGAAATCATTTTTGATGGTGATGGAGTGGAACTTCATGGTGATTGTAACAAAAATTTATTCTCTAATTGGGGCTTCATGGAGTGGAACTTCGATGGGCCAAAAAGGCATATTCGTCATCTGAAAAATTTGAACTCGCCAAGGAAAAACCTTTGGAGATAGAAAAATTGGTAGAAGATGTAGTCGATGATCCGCATCATGGAATACAACTACATCATGCAATGCAAGTACATCCACCAGCACAATCAAAGACAAAAGAAGTGGTAAAAGATGGAAGAGTGATAAAGAACTTGCAGTGGACCATATGGTAAAAGTTAGGCTATGCCATGGTTGCAATAAATGGGGAGTTGGGCATAACAAACGCACTTGCCCTGCAATTGCATCACAACGGTATTGTCGCCTAACACAACCCTTCTTTTGATGTTTGTTATATATATTTTATGTGATTATTTTCCATGTTTTGTTTTTAAATATGTAAGCAACAAAATGGTCCATCTGAAAGTAGAGTCGTGGAGTCGTGGAGTCTATTCAGGGGTGTCGGTGCAGCGATGGTGAATGTCAAAGTAGTGATGCAAAACGACTATGATAGCTCCTAATTTGTAACTTGTAAGTTTGTACTTGTATTCATCATGGCCAAGAAAGTTATATGCGATGGATCTCCTGTGTTTTGTATGATGATAATATATAAGAGGATGTCATTTTTTAAAAGTTGATTGTATAATTAATTTTCCAACCATTTACCAAGTTAAGACGTATTATTGACACGAGGTGAGATCGAGTCAAGTTTTTATTGACTCGAGACCAAGTCTTTTTTAAACTTGACTTCAGTCGGTGCCGGGTCAAGTTTTTATTGAGTCGAGTTGAGACCAAGTCAATTTGTTGAGTCGAGACCGAGTCAATTTTTTATTTGCTTTACACGGGTCGAGACTGAGTCATTTTTTTATTAACTTGACTCAAGTCAATATCGAGTCAAGTTTTTATTGACTTGTGTCAGGACGGAGTTAATTTGTTATTAACTTGATTCGAGTCGAGACTAAGTCAAGTTTTTTATTAATTTGAGTCAATTTTTTATTTACTTTACTCGAGTCGAGACCAAATCTTTTTTTTAAACTTGACTTGAGTTGATATCGGGGCTCAAGAGGCTTACCCACCCCCAACGTGGCGACATTGTTGGCCAGCGGGGGCCAATGGTGAGGTCACCGGCAGGGGTGGCGCGCCAAAACAAATAGGGAAGAAACATGGGAGGGTATTTTCGTAATAAAAACTTGACTCAAGTCGTAATCGAGTCAAATTTTTTATTAAGAAGTAAATTTAAAAACATGACTCGATCCTTACTTGAGTTAATATTACGAAATAAGTTTAAAAAATAAAATAATTTCGTAATAAAAACTTGACTCAATCCCGACTCGAGTTAATATTACAAAATAGATTTTTAAAAAAATAAAATAATTTCGTAATAAAAACTTGACTTAAATTAGAATCGAATCAAGTTTTTATTAAGAAATAAATTTAAAATTTTGACTCAATTCCGACTCAAGTTAATATTACGAAATAAATTTAAAAAAATAAAATAATTTCATAATAAAAATGTGGCTCGATCCCAACTCGAGTTAATATTACAAGATAGATTTTTTAAAAAATAAAATAATTTGTAATAAAAAATTTACTCGAGTTAGAATCGAGTCAAGTTTTATTAAGAAAAAAATTGAAAAACTTGACTCGATCCCTACTCGTGTTAATATTACAAAATAAATTTAAAAAATAAAATAATTTCGTAATAAAAATGTGGCTCGATCCCGAATCGAGTTAATATTACGAAATAGATTTTTTAAAAATAAAATAATTTCGTAATAAAAACTTGACTTAAGTCAAAATCGAGTCAAGTTTTTATTGCGAAATAATTTTTTTTAAAAAAATAAAATATTTTAGTGATAAAAATGTGAAACAAATAGAAACTTAATTCGATTATTTATTTTGTAATATTGACTTGAGTCGGGAGAGAGTCAAGTTTTTATTTCAAAATTATTTTATTTTATTTTTAATTTTATTTTGTAATATTAACTTAAGTCGGGAATGAGTCAAGTTTTTATTTTATGATATTTTATTTTTAATTTTTTTAAAATTTATTTTGTAATATTGAATTGAGTCAGGAGGGAGTCAAGTTTTTATTACAAGTTTTTTTTAAATTTTTAAAATTTTATTTTATAATATTAACTCAAGTTGGGACCGAGTCTAGTTTTTATTACAAAGTTATTTTATTTTATTTTGTAAAATTTATTTCTTAATATTGACTCGAGCCAGGAGTGAGTTAAATTTTTATTACTAAATTACCATCACCCCGCCCCGCCTCCCCTCCTCTATTTTTGCCACTCCACCCCGATCGTCGACGACTTCGCCGCCGCCTTCACCTGCATGACCACCGGCCAGTGCCACCATCGCCACCCCTCTTTCCCTTCCTTTCCCCTCTTTATCTTTCCCTTACCCTGTTCGCCGCCCCTCCCTACTCTGTTTCATGAAGCGCTGCTGGGAAGGTCGCGGAGGCGCACTACAGGGAAGCGGGGCAAGGCGACGGGGGAGGCAAAAACGCGCCGCCGGGGCGAGGGTGGGGGTGCAAGGGGGAACGAGTGTGCAGGAGTGGCGCTAGGGGTGGGGGGTCGAGGTGGTCCGGACGGGGCAGAGCCTACAGGTGGGGGCAGAATATGGATAGGGGTGGGGCTGTTCGACGGCTGCGGGGGATCTGCCACGACGGGCGGCAAGGGGGCAAGAAGAGGCGCGGGGTGGTAGCGGCGAGTAGGTTGTCCCGGGGTGGCGGGGGCCGGTGGTGGTGGGGGGGCGGGGGCTGGAAGGCGGTCGGCAAGCGGCAGCGTTGGCAGGGGCCAGGGAGGCGGAAGAGGGCAGAAAAGCTGCAACGAGGGGGAGGGGGTGCATGCGGCACAAGGCTGGATGAGTTGTCCCAGGTCAGCGAGGGCCGGTGGTGGGAGACGGGGCAGGCCACGGAAGGTGCTCGGCAAGCAGCAACATCAGTAGGGAGCAGCTGCAACCCGGGGGGGGGGATTGATTGTGGGCCACCGGATCTGGATCTGGCGGCCCACAATTGCTTCGCTGCTATGCGCTGCATTTTGATGCAGTGCATAGCAGTCCTCCTCCTCCTCCTCCTCCTCTCTCTCTCTCTCTCTCTCTCTCTCTCTCTCTCTCTATATATATATATATATATATATATATATACACACTATATACGCTTGAATGGAGATATATATTGACGTGTCTTTAAGTTCTTAAGTATATTAATGTTTTTTTAACAATTTACTTTTTTAATCAACATATTATCTTTATTAACTTATTTACAATGACATTAAAATTAACACATTAATAACATCAATAACGTTGCAATTGACTCGATAATATTATCACCGTTATCGCTTGTAATTAGCTAAGCAATAGCATTGGTGACAATTCACTTTTTTAATCAACATATTATCCGTCCGAGGGTTTTACTACGGTCAATTGTTACCCAAATCAGGTTAGTAGGGTTTTGCCCTTCTTATCGTGGGTTTTGTATGGTATGGGGTATGTTTGCTTGGCCTTAACTTTCTTTGGCGCTCGCTATGCCTATTTGAATGCTACACGCCCAACCTTTTTCATGTTTGGTTCAATCGAATCGTATATAGTTAGATGCTATGACCGTATCCCTTGCATGTCTTTTGTATGTTTTTCGTGTGTTTCATAACCCTTTTGGACCGTCCAAACCACCTTTTGGGACCTGCAGTGAATTCTCAAGGTTAGCTTGATTGCTTTAGAATAAAAACTTTAAGTTTTTGGGTTTTGGGCTTTCAACCCCTACCTCTTTAACTAACCTAACTCATACATCTTTATCTAATTCAACCCATACCTTTTTAGGTATGACACCCATACCTATGACATCATCAAGCCAACCACCCTTTTTTTATAAAACTCATTCCTTCCCTCACCTTTCCACTATTTCTCCTTCTCTCCTCACCTCCAACGACCTTCTTCTCCTCTCCTTAGCCTTATTCTTCCTCCTTGGAGCTCCAGGCATCCTCCTCCACCTTTCTAGCATCCTAGGGTGGTAGGCTTTGAAGTTGGATGTCTCAAAAGACCTCCCCTTGGTCTTCCCATGCTAGTTTTAGGTTTGTGCTCCTCAGTTGCTCGTTGTTTGATGTATATCGCTTGTAATTTTCTATGATTTTATTTTTATGATATTATTAGCACGTATATCTTCCTGTTAGAAGAATTTTGAGTACTCATTTATATTGTTTTGCCATGTAAGTAAATAGATATGCTTTTTATAATGCACATAGGTCACTCATCTACACTATTTCGGTATAAAAATCATATCTTGGTACTCTAATGTTACATTTGCACATTTCCTATTTTTTTACACTCATAATATGTAGATTTACAACTTTTAATTTGGACTTTTTACCTTCTATGCCCTAGAATTTATATGTGTGAGGGTAAAATATGAGGAAAGGTAGCAACTTTCACTGTTATAGTAGCATAAGCACCAATTTCTCCAATTTGTACTCTCTAAAATTGTAAGATCTGTTGATGAAACGCATTCCATTTTGTTCATGGTGATGTTAGGACTTTGTGGTAAAATTTTAAGCCTAATATAAACACTAAATAATCATGAACATGACCCCTAAGTATGCCTTATGTTTGGTGTGCTGTTTGTGGCTGTGAGCATGATCTTTGATTGTGTTATACGTTAAGCCATAAATTTTAAGCTAATAAAATCTAGTAAAAGTATATGATTCTATAATAAGTGTCTTCTTTAAATATATAAATTTTGGGAATGGGTAAAAATCATATAGGTATTTTTTGGTTTTTTACCCAGACAGTGTAAACATACACAGTGAAAACCTAGTTTTTTTCACACTGGTTATAAATTACCTAAAATAGGTTAATGATGTTAGATTTGAGTGAAACTTGGTCCAAAATTTACCCTATGTCTCAGTAGAACCATGACTAATTTTAGGGCTATTTGGGTAGGTTCCTAATTTTATTTGTGAATTTACAAATTATTAGGGTCTAGATAGTTCTAAAAACAGCCCATCCACCCAAATTGTAAAATTCACTTAGGCTCATTTACAAAGTAAATTAGGCCAAAATCTTACTGGGCTCAAAGTCCATGTGCTAGTTAACTAAGTCCACTGACCCAAGCCCATATGGAGTCCTCTAGTCCATGAACAAACCGTTGCAAATTGGTGTGCTGCCCAGGAACATTTTTCCAGCACTTTAGGGCCGAGCTTAATGGGCCATGTTTCCCTTTATTGGCCCATGGACAAGCCATGGTGGAATTTGCCTATAAATCTTAGAGTGTCAAGGCTTATCCATCTAACTTTCAGCTCATTTGGACATCGTTAGGCCCATCTAAAAAATTGTCTGGTAAGCCCATTTCATTAAAATTCTGGAATTGATTAAAGTCTACTTAGTGAACATGAAACCAAAACCTTAATTAATTTACTTAATAAGGTTTAACACTTCACTTAGAACCTAATCAATATAATTAAATGATGTTTAAATGTTGAAACTATGTGGAGGATATGCCTCATTTTGTGTGCCGATGTGACCCGATTCTTATTTTGTTCCATCACCATGCTAGGTATCGTGGGTGGGCTCACCAGCTAGAATACAGAACTCTACTCATCTAAGTCCATAGAATTCTCCTTTTGCTTCATCTCTGCTTGATTCCGTGCGTATCGAGTTTAATCACATTTTAGACGTAGGACGACATTAGCAATATTTTATTGGATTTCTCCAATGTCGAGCCATTTAGCCGTGTTTTCTACACATGTTTAATGAAATTTCAAGGTTGAGACCTCTTGATGGTTTTCAAAAGATAATCTAGAGAAACTAAGTATTACCCTCTCCTAAGCATGTAAGTATAAATATGAGGGTTTACAGCGTTTATGAGTAAGAGTGTGCATGGGATGTATAGACCGCACTAGTACTCTTTCAAACCTTAAGGTAGTATGGAGTATGAGGGTACTGCGTAACGTAGCATATTTTTGAAATTTTTAGCACTAATTTAATCGTTCCTTTTGCCGCTCAAGTACCATAGCAGGTGTAGTATGGATGATGTGAGGGTGTAAGTGTTGTATGTATGAATCTGAATATTAGCCATGCATGCACGCCAGGACTCATTTAAGTGTGTTTACTTACCGCCCAGTGTGAGGCAATTTTGAAGTTTCTTTAGTTTTTTGTGGGTAATGGTATACCTATTTACCAACTTGTTATTTTACCAGTAATCAAATTTATTTTGTAACACCCCGTTTCGGCTCACCCGTAAACCAAACCGGAAATGTCACCGGCGACCGAACCGTTCATTAATCTACTAGATTCGGTTAAGCCGACCAGGATCTACTCTCGGCTTCTCAAGATGGAGATGCAAATATGAAATGTATGAATGGGAACGATTGGGTTCTAACGGAGTCCTACATGCATGCTATGATGTACAACCAAAATAAGACAAAACATCAAATTAGAAACCAAAAGAAAATATATACTATTTTATGAAAATACGATAACACATACCAATCTACATTAACATTAAATCATTATCTCATTCGTTTTTACCCGAGCCGAGTCTGAACTCCAAGGCTCCCTACTCATTCATATTTTGTGCGCGGTTCCGTGCTGCTCCTCTGCAGTCCCGACAGCTTTCATCGCTCGCATTCCTCACCTAGATATATATAGAAAAACTGTTAGTAACGAGTGTTACCGGCCCGGAAAATAACTAATATCAATCTCGGTACAGGAGAGCAAACTCTCCTATTGAATCAAAACCATATACTTCCTCAAGAATTCTCATCAGGGCACATACGGGAGCCATCACCGTCGGGCCATCGCCCTCGGGTCGACAGCGTCCCCCTTTCTCATTCTCATACCTTGGCCATTTCTCTATCGCTTCTCGCATCAAATTTCATTCCTTACCGCCCTCTGCACCTTCCATATTACTCCTGGCCTTGAGCACAAAGGCCGAGCACTCTCAGGCAGTCGCCTTCAGTACCCTTTGAACCATAAGTCTAGACATACGCTGCATTGCAGTACCCGTAAACCTCCACACTTCTCCGGGTTTGAGGAACTCAAAGGTGGAGTTGTCCGGATCCTTCGGGAACGAAGTGGGTTCTCCCCAGCTCCAGAGCCCGCTCTTCCGGGCACACGCCCTATCTGAAGACGTGGCCGCAAGTAACCCTCATTCCATCTCTCACCGAAAACACGAAAACTATATATATATAGGCCTGGGTTGGGATTTATACAATAGGCCCGAAGGCAACTTGAGCTGGATCTGAAGTTCTAGAACAAACTCGAGGGATCTCATCCTCGAGGGTTATTAATCCGAAAAAAACTGTTGGCTAAATGGCCCGAGTTAAGTGGGATCCGATAAAATGCCACTTAACTCGTCCTGCACATGATAAATCAAATACACAATGGAGTAGCGTAAAAACAGAGAACGAGTCTTAAACGGACCTGATAGAAGCTCCAAACGGGTCCACGCGCCTAGGCGGCGAGCTCCTACACCGTACCTATACAATCAGGCTAAAAACTAACGCCCACATGATGAATCACACATCCTATAGCATGCACACACAATCAACACAATCACGCATCAACCATCACACATCAACCTATATCAATTCTAGAAATCAATTCTAGCAAGTCTACCTAGGCTAGTTTGCATTAGATCATGATCATTACCTAGTGTTCGGGCGCGGGTTCGTCCGCTGGTGCGGGTTAGAGTGTTCCCGCGTCGGGTTGGAAGGGTTCGGTGGGACCGAGGCGCCCTTGCCGCGCAAAGAGACAGCGTGATGAGACTAAAGAGTCACAAGTATCCAAGGGATGGCGATTTCCAATCCTAATTATTCATTTCCATAGACATATCATGCTTGAATGCATGAAAATTGCAACTGCAATGCTGCTTCAACTTCAGAAGGGAAAGATTGTCTTCCTCCTCTGGATTGCAATAACTCCTCCAAGGCGTCTCCTTCAATGGCGTCCTTAGTTGCAGCATGGTGTATTTCAGCAATTCCTTCTTCAAGTCTCCTTCTTCAATTCAACAAACATAGGTGTCCTCCTCCTAGCAGCAACATCAACCTTCAATGGCGACCTTAATTGCAGCAGGGTGGATTTCAGCAACTCCTTTAATCAGCAAGACAGCAACATGACATTTCCTTCCCCTTGCTTCTTCTCCAATGGCAGCAACAAGCAAGGATGGAGGCAATGGCAGCAACAAGCAAGGATGGAGGCAATGGCAGCAACAAGCAAGGATGGAGGAGTAGGGCGTCCTCCTCCTAGCAGCAACAAGCAAGGATGGAGGAGCTTCTTCTCCAATGGCAGCAACAAGCAAGGATGGAGGAGTAGGGCGTCCTCCTCCTAGCAGCAACAAGCAAGGATGGAGGCAATGGCAGCAACAAGCAAGGATGGAGGAGTAGGGCATCCTCCTCCTAGCAGCAGCAGCCTGGGCGTGGAACACCGTTTTCCAGCCCCTCCCCCTTTCAACCTGCAATGGCGTCCTTATTTATAGTAAGCGAACAGCAACTTCGTCTTCCTCAATGCAATGAGTTTGTGACTTTGTCTTCTCCAATGCAATACTTCGTCTTCTCCAATGCAATACTTCGTCTTCTCAATGCAATACTTCGTCTCTCAATGCAACTTCGTCTTCTCAATGCATACTTCGTCTTCTCAATGCAATACTTCGTCTTCTCATGCAATGACTTCGTACTTGTCTTCTTCAATCTCGTGGACCCCTTTCCCTCCTTCCGAATAAATCTCACGTATCTTATTTCTATTAAATTAGGCATAACCACGGGTTCAACCACGACTGGCTGGGTTAACCGTCATGATTGAGCCGAGGGGTGCGGTGAAAAATTTGGACGAACATCAGCCCCCTTGCCGATTTTTCGCAATCTGAGAAAGAAGAATCGGCAAAACATTTTTATTCATTTTTCATTCTTTTTTTTTCATAATTTAGCCTAAGGTGACTCCTCGTGGGTTATAGTGTGGCCATTGACCATCATTTTGATCTTGAGGAGTGACTCTCTCACTCGACACTCGTGGCCTCCAAATCCAAATTTCTTTTTGTGGATTTTTCCTTAGGGCATCAAACTTCTTCTGCCCATAGTATGGAGGTGACCTTGATCTTTTATGATGCCTCCTACTATTTGTTGAGTTGTTGGCTGCTTCTCTTTTAAACCTTCTAGCAGCAGTGATTTTGATTGAAGCCCCCAACTTCTTGTCCCATGTCTGGTTGGATTGCGATCTTGACATCTTTGGTGACACGAAGAAGTGGAGACGAGATGTTGATTCATGACTTGTGTTGAACTCCTCTTGTTCTTTGATTACATTTACCAAGTCTTCATCATTGGCGATTGTGATAAGGTAATTGAAGCTTTCACCGGGTAGCTGACACTTAATCACCAAAGGGATGCTGGTAGAACATGTACCCCTGATTTGGGCGACAAGACTTGAATAAGAACAATCATGCTCCAGTACAACCAGTCGTGTGTCTCCTCCAAAGTAGTGTTGCTTCCTTCCCTGGATTACTATCTTTCCGCCAAAGCTGCACATCAAGCGAAGTCTTGTTTTTGAGATCTTTGACTTGACTTCCTTTTGTGTTGAAGTTGTTCTGACAGCAAGCTGATCTTCCATCTTTTCTTTATCAAGCTCATCTTTTTCGAAAAGTCTTTTTCCTTGATTAGCTTGGACTTCAAACTTTTGGATCGATAGAGGTGTAGAACATCCTTTATCTTCTATAGTGGAAGCAGGCGACACCTTTGTGTCTTCAACATTAGCCATCGGGACATCCATTTCCTCTCCTTGTTTCTCTTTTCCTTTATGAGACTTCATTGGTAAGGATAAGTGGCTTACTGTCATCACATTAGCATTAGCAGCTTTATACTTTATATCTCCTTTGTCCAGCAACTCTTGGATCTTTTCCATCACATCTCGACACTATCACCGTTGGATGGCCAAGCATTTGATGAAACCGGCAAAAATTCTCTTTCTTTTCATCTTCCGGTTTAGGTGGATTCTTCGGTATCCAGGGAGTGATTTTTCCTTGCTTGACCAAAACATCAAACCACCTTTCAGTATCACCAACATTGAAGGTGTAATCTTCTATATTTCTCCATTCACGCCGTTGTCGGGGCGCAGCCTTTCTATCTTCATTGTTATTCCTTGGCCCTTCCAATTGTTTTTCCCGACTTGATTCTCCAAGTTCAGTGACAGCATTGGTTGATGCCTTAGCATTTTTCAGAGAAGCAGAAACCCTTCCAAGTTCTTCAAAAATCAACATCCTTTCAAACAATTGTTCAAAAGTGTTGCATTGTGCACCACTTAAGAACCATGCAGCTGATCCGGCGTTCATTGCACAAATCTTCACAAGCTCCTTAATGTCAGGGGTCTCTTTCATTTGAGATGTGAGGCTTCTAAATCTTTTCACATATGTTGCAAATTCTTCACCCGATTCCCTTCGACACTGTCTTAAGTGTTCTATTGTCACTGGAATTTCCATGGATTGAAAGTGTTCTGTAAACTGCTCAACAAATTCATCCCATGAATTGATTGATCCAGAGGGGCGGTTATTGAACCATCTCAAGGCATTACCGCTAAGTGATGCCGGGAATTGTTGTAACTTTAATTTTTCATTTGCCACAATTGTTCCACACTCAATTTCAAAAATTGTGACATGATCTCCCGGATTGCCGTCTCCATCGAACTTCGTAAAAGTTGGGCGCTTGTATTTTTCCGGCAAAATTTCCGTGTAAACTTCATCGGCTAAAGGACGAAGACGCTTTACAACTTTACTAGGTTCTTTGTCCTTTTGAGCTATCAATGCGGCGATTAATGCGGCTTGTGCATCCATCGCGGCTTTTAACTCATCAAATCGAGAATCCTGAATCGGCACAACTGGTGCGACTGGTGCTACAGGAACTGTTGCAGGATAGACTTGTGGAGGATAATTAACTGGTAGCGGAGCTACTGTGGCTGGAATTGTTGGCTGAAACATTGACATCAAGGGCGTCGCCATTGAGGCGGGCACCGCAGTGGTGATTGGCGGTGGAAATGCCATAGAAACTGATGATTGAGGGATAGCAGGGCTATACCATGGGTACGGGTATGGTGGTGGGTAGTGGGGTGGTTGTGGGAACCATGATGACTGTGGTAGTGGACTAATTTCAGTCCTACTTGGGGGTATAATTGGGTAGTGTTGCGTCCAACTTGGTTCGGACGACGAAATTATCAAGGGTGAGGCTTGAGACATAAATCCCGAGACATTGGAAAACATATTATCTACCTGAGGGGTATTTGACAAATCCACACTTGTTGGAGCGGTTGCCAAAGGCCTTTCCAATAGTGCCGTAAGACTACTTGTCATCGGTGGGTTAGCAGGCTGGTCCACTTCGTCTGGACTTCGCCGGTTTGCTAGGTCGGCATCTTCTCTTCTCGATGCACTTCCCATTGCGACGGATGCTCGCCTATTTAAGGCGAGTGCATTGTCAAGTGCCGATTCAAGTTGTCTAACCCGTTCTCGAAGTTGTTCGTTCGAGTTCGGGTCTTCATTTTGCAAGGCGACTGGCTCGCCCATGCTGGTGATGGATGGTATTTGCACTTCAGGTTGGTTTGTGGGTGCGTTAGAAGGTTCTCCTTCACTAGCACCTCTTTGTCTAGCCATATGCCTTGTCTCGGGGGCCATTTTCTTTTATCCACACTATCTCTTCAAGCTGCACTGCTACCTCTTGACGGTCCCCAGTGGAGTCGCCAATTTATGTTCGGGCGCGGGTTCGTCCGCTGGTGCGGGTTAGAGTGTTCCCGCGTCGGGTTGGAAGGGTTCGGTGGGACCGAGGCGCCCTTGCCGCGCAAAGAGACAGCGTGATGAGACTAAAGAGTCACAAGTATCCAAGGGATGGCGATTTCCAATCCTAATTATTCATTTCCATAGACATATCATGCTTGAATGCATGAAAATTGCAACTGCAATGCTGCTTCAACTTCAGAAGGGAAAGATTGTCTTCCTCCTCTGGATTGCAATAACTCCTCCAAGGCGTCTCCTTCAATGGCGTCCTTAGTTGCAGCAGGGTGTATTTCAGCAATTCCTTCTTCAAGTCTCCTTCTTCAATTCAGCAAACATAGGTGTCCTCCTCCTAGCAGCAACATCAACCTTCAATGGCGACCTTAATTGCAGCAGGGTGGATTTCAGCAACTCCTTTAATCAGCAAGACAGCAACATGACATTTCCTTCCCCTTGCTTCTTCTCCAATGGCAGCAACAAGCAAGGATGGAGGCAATGGCAGCAACAAGCAAGGATGGAGGAGTAGGGCGTCCTCCTCCTAGCAGCAACAAGCAAGGATGGAGGAGCTTCTTCTCCAATGGCAGCAACAAGCAAGGATGGAGGAGTAGGGCGTCCTCCTCCTAGCAGCAACAAGCAAGGATGGAGGCAATGGCAGCAACAAGCAAGGATGGAGGAGTAGGGCGTCCTCCTCCTAGCAGCAACAAGCAAGGATGGAGGAGCTTCTTCTCCAATGGCAGCAACAAGCAAGGATGGAGGAGTAGGGCGTCCTCCTCCTAGCAGCAACAAGCAAGGATGGAGGAGCTTCTTCTCCAATGGCAGCAACAAGCAAGGATGGAGGAGTAGGGCGTCCTCCTCCTAGCAGCAACAAGCAAGGATGGAGGCAATGGCAGCAACAAGCAAGGATGGAGGAGTAGGGCATCCTCCTCCTAGCAGCAGCAGCCTGGGCGTGGAACACCGTTTTCCAGCCCCTCCCCCTTTCAACCTGCAATGGCGTCCTTATTTATAGTAAGCGAACAGCAACTTCGTCTTCCTCAATGCAATGAGTTTGTGACTTTGTCTTCTCCAATGCAATACTTCGTCTTCTCAATGCAATACTTCGTCTTCTCAATGCAATGACTTCGTCTTCTCAGTGCAATGACTTCGTGACTTTGTCTTCTCCAATGCAATACTTCGTCTTCTCCAATGCAATACTTCGTCTTCTCAATGCAATACTTCGTCTTCTCAATGCAATGACTTCGTCTTCAGTGCAATGACTTCGTCTTCCTCCACTTCGTCTTCTTCAATCTCGTGGACCCCTTTCCCTCCTTCCGAATAAATCTCACGTATCTTATTTCTATTAAATTAGGCATAACCACGGGTTCAACCACGACTGGCTGGGTTAACCGTCATGATTGAGCCGAGGGGTGCGGTGAAAAATTTGGACGAACACCTAGTTACCCTAATTAGTTTCTTAGTCTCCATTTTTAACACCACTCAATCAAACAAATTTCATATTTTATCCTTAATCAAATCTACATTTATACATATTATTATAACACACAATTCACCAATCCTAGCATGCAATTCTAATAATCAATACTTTCAAATAATTAAATTAAAATAAATTATACCTCGCGTCGTCGAAAATCGGCGACGGCTAGGGTTTCCGTTTCGTGGCTCGAAACTCGAATTCGGCACCTAGCGGCGTCCGAAGTCCGATCAGATTGGACCAGGTGCGTTCGGCGGATGATCCGGCGAATTTCCCACGAATCCAATTTTCCGGCGGTTCCGGCGGTTTTCCGGCGAGTGTCGGCGGTTTTCCGGCGGCGATTCGGGATCGGAGCAATCAGGGGGTCTATCGGCACCAGCTCGACGAGCTTGGTCCGATGGCGGTGTCAAACAAGGTAGCCGAGGCGGCGATGGCCGTCGGCGGCGGCGTTGAAAACGGGTGGCGGCGGCGGTGTGCTCCGATCGGGGCTCCGGCCGGCCTCGACGGCGGTCGGGAGGATGGGGGAAACGTCGGCAACGGCGAGGGGGTGGTCGTCGGGGTCACAGCGGCGGCGGAGCGGCCCGGACGGCGGCGAATCGCCGAGGGAGCGCGTCGCGGCTCGTGGGGCGATTCCGGCGTCGTGGCGGCGAGGCGGTGGCCGGGGTGGGTCGTGGCGGCACGGCGACTGCACGGCGGGGCGGGGCGGCGTCGATTGGCGGCAGCACGACGTCGGCGGCGGCAACGCGAACGAGGGGCTGCGGCGGCTAGGGTTTTGGAAGGGAAGGTGTCGGGGAAGATGAAGGGCGTGCGATGGCATTTTTGTAAATTAAACTTGACTCGACTCCGACTCGAGTCAATAATAATAACTATCTCCTAATAAATCCTAAAAAATCCAAAAAAATTGGGAAAAATCCCGTAAAATCAAACGAACACAGCAACATCCAAATGATATGTTCTATAACTAATAACCCACCCAAACTCACCTATATCGCGTCCTAATTCGTCATTCGGCCCTAAAAATATTCTACGATCAAATAAAAATAACAATCAATACTGCATACCTCCACATACTTGATAACCCATTTTTCATCATCTTTTAGGCGTTATCATCGTATACTTGAGCATACATGACTCTCATCGCTCATAACTCACAGCTGGCCTCAACTCAGCTCGCGGTCCATGAAGCTGACTCGACTCGAACCGATAGTTAAACCGACTGGTTCACTCCCGTAAAACTCTGACTCGAGTCACGGGTTTACATATTTGATTGCTAACGTGGTTTTATATTATATGTAGGTAAGGTTCCATGGCATTGGCCGGGCTAGGTGCATAAATTAGGTGGCTCAGTAAGAGTGTGCTACCATGTTTTATCCTTATATTATTATATTTTTACTATGTCAGCTTGGTATATAAGCCCTAAAGTCATGGAACATGACGATGAGCTAAGTCAGGTACACAAAACGCATTTGACTGTAATTATTTGTGTGTTAGAGTAACGATGGGGGAGGAGCTTACGTTTCACATCACTTGAAGATCCACGTGAAGTCTAGGTATTATGGTTTAATGCCCGTATACCCAATGATGTTGTGTAATTTATCTGACACTTTGATTATTGCTTACGTTGTGTATGTGAAACGGTTAACCACGACCCTTGTTTAAATTCTCGCATCATCTTTATCTATTGATAAGAAGACCTAAGCCAATAATTTGAACTAAATAGTAAGAATATAATAAACGCAACAACATTTAACCTCAAAACTGTAGCAAGTTTGTGTTTTTTCCACAATTGGGAGTGATCATCACATTTTTAGAGTCACTGTTCATAGTCATAGGGGAAGTTGTCCTTCTGTTACAGCTAGGGGTGTTCATATAGCATTCCTTTAAGTCTAAGATCCGCCTTTATAATACGAACTCAGCACACATTCTATAAAAATCAAGTTAGGTGTCCATCTTAAGTCTCCACGTAGTGTTGAGATCCAGTTTCCGTAAAGTCTGTACGTGATAACTCAACAAGTAGCTTCCAAATTATAATATCACAATTCAATCTGTCCCTTCGGGCCGGTGTTACAATATAATTATCCATAAATGTTATATATGATATTAACTTGATAATGATATAGTTGACATTATTAAATTATTAACAATCAACTTAATAACTATTATTCAAACAATTTATTATTTAATTAGCTTACTACCCTTATCAATTTATTTCTAATGACATGGATGACATTATGAATATTATGCCAATAACAAACATGACATTACAATTAATTCAATAATATAATTGATGATGTTACCCGTAATCAACTTAGTTACAACATTTATAATATTGTAATTAGGTAGAAAATGTCATTAATCACATGTAATTAGCAATCTTAAACGACTATTAAATTATATATATATATATATATATATATATATAATTTAATCAATCACATGGAGAATCTTCTAAATTAGTTCATGACATATTTTGGTACGCTACATTATTACTCTTGTTTGTCAATATTGATATTTTTAATTTTTTCTTTTTTCTTTTCAAAGGAATTACTTGTTTGCATGATTCCGCTCCTAGCCATAAATTAATACAAGCATCAAAGTCTGACAATAAATGTAGTATATCTCATATAAAATTTAGTGGCAAACGACTATTTAATTAACATCAGAACAAGAGATAATAAAAGGATTTAAGCACAAAAAAGCTTCACATCGACCATTAGACTGTTTAAAGAGTAATTATCAAATGAAGAGTTAAAATGATATACCATATGCTTATTTTACTAGTCAATGATTCAATGCTAACTTGCAGGGTATAAATGGCTCGATTACTCTGTCAATAACTTTCATTATAACTATTTATTGTTTTATAAATTTCATCATTAACCAAGCCATTAATTTAATTTATAAAGTTATTCCATAATTGAGTGTTTACTATTTAGATGCTAGTTAAACTACTAATATATGCATAAATTTTCACCACTTTATATGTCATAAACCAATAATATTAAATGAGTTAAAAATTACAATTACCTAAAATAATTTATCACTCACTAAATATAAAATATTCTAACCATCCATACTACAGTAAACTACTAGTGTTATAATTAGGAAATAAGTAAATAAAAGTCTTGATTAGTAATTTCATCAAATACACCGGGTTGGGAATGACATAGCATTCCTGGTAGAAAATGATGACTCATCCATTAAAACAAAATTATTCAAGTTCATTTTCTCAAAGAAATCCCGCTCCGATTTTGAATGAGTTAAGTTTTGTAGGTATAAACAAAATGTCAAATAATCTTTTGTTAAATCGGTACACTGGATATGGTAGAGCTTTATGTCGCTATCATTTATATTTAAAGTCAGCTCAGTTAAATTAATAGAAATTTTCACCATTTTTCTTTTATGGTGAATGACTTCTCCAATACTTTTGTTCCATTAAACTCAGAGCAGTCAATAAATCAGTAAATTGGATGGCCATTTACAACCCTACTTATAAAATCAGGTGTTTTATGCCCAATTTTGCATTTGGCTTGATTCGGGTAACATGCAGTCAGTCCAATTTGATCACTCTAGTGTTATGTTTTCAAGCTAGTGCGTATGTACCTTTGCTCCCGTGAGAGTGCAAGGGCACTTGTGTGATTTTGGGTGACCCCCCTTCTTGTCCTTTTGCCCATCACAATGTTGTGCATGGCGCAAGGGCACCCCTAGAGCACCTTTGCACCCATGCACGTGCAGGTGTGCGCCTAGGCAGAGCGCAAAGGCACTAGCGTGATTTTGGGAGGGTTAAAACCCCCACCACCGACCCCCTTTTGGGTGTTTCCACCCTTGGCCGCCCCTTATCACCTCTTGCCGCCCTTCTTGGCTGTCGTCCAGCCTCGTTAAGCCCTTCCTTGGTCTCCCTCCTTCCCTCTTCCTCCCCTTTCCTTTCCCCCTTCTCCCTCGTGTGGTATGCCTTTTTCTTCCCCCTTTTCTTTCGTTTTGGGCATGCCTTGGTTTGTACATATAGAAATCATGATTAGCCCATGTAGATTGATCCATTTTCATCATCTTAGCATACTAATAAAATATTATTGTGTGGATTCATTGCTAAAAATATAATTTTTTTATTGATTTTGTGGTTGTTTTGCTAATAAGTGTAATAAAAAATTTGTGTTGGTCTAAATTGTAAAATCAATCGCCTAATCTACCTAATAATAGTTGAAATTATATAAAGATTAAAACTTTGTAATTTTTGGATAGTATGCAAGCTATCTCGTTTCACATGCCAAATTAGTAAATTAACTAAATAATTAAAATAATGTTAAGATAAGCCGTAATTGGTTATAAAGTTAGTTTTGGTGTGAAATCTTAAGTTAAATGATAATTAACTTAATTATCTTAATTAATTGAACATTATTAGTTAATTTTAATTAATAAAATAATTCATAATTAACGGGTTTGGAAGTGGGGTTGACTTGATATCTCAAGCGGCTCCGTCAGAGTTAGCCAAATCTTCAAGATCCATCAACTTTCAAGTTCTGCTTTTTGAAGTCGGTTCAGTAGAAGAATCACAAGTGTTAAGTTTAATTAAGTTAGCTGTCAATTTCAATTGATTTCCATGATTTTAAAGAGATCCCACTCGTGATTAGCGTATCAGGATATCTTTGTTAATTGCCCTAGTTCTTCGAGCATCTCAATATCTTAATTTAGAGTTTAAGTGTGTGGGTTGAATCCCAAAATGTATTTCATTAAATACCGAAATCTACGTTTCAACATGAGTACTTGATTTATCATAATCTCATGCAATTTTTGGCACATTCAGCATGTAATTGTGATGTGACATGTGGAGTGTTTAATTTCTATCCTTCATGTAATACCATTTTCTACATCTAGGACTACTGCATATCATTGCACACACTCATCATATAGGGGTTGAGTAATGGTTTGCATTTGCTAGGCCGTGTGAAGTCAAACTTGCCATAGTAGGACTAAGAGCTCTTCTCTTCTGAGGTCTATTAGGGCTCTCCTTCAGCTTGATCTACTATTTCACTCGCATGTTTTGTTTTCACATCATAGGATATAGATAATGACATTTTCATTTTTTGTGTGTAAATGGTAGATGAGAGCGTGGAGCCAAGGGGGCCCAGTCGGTACCCATCTGTGGTGCTCTGTTAATGGTTAATTGTGCAATTAGTATTATCAGTATAGTACCTGCTAGTAGTGTGTATCTCAAATTTCAGCATATGTGTGCTCTCCATTTATATCCGGATCATGTCATGTCCCAGATGAGTTCAGTTAGGCCCAATTGGCCATAGGCATGTTGTCGTCAATAAGATTTTGGATCATGTATAGTACTAACATGTTATTGTTGAGTATTCAAGTTCGTGTGCATGATTTGATCCATGATTATGATTAGGCAATTTTGTGATTAGATTGTGTGTATATGGAGAAGTTTCTGATTTCATTTCATTTTTCCCTGTGGATAACTATTTTGTCCATTGTTAATTTCGTTGTTTCACTATTTAGTTATTTGGGACTCGGTGACATTCGTTGCTGACACATTTTTATTTATATATACGTGCATGGTTGTGGCATTCATTGGTGTAGGTGCACGGATTGCAAGGTGGTTGGAGATGTTGGTTGTTCCTTTTTGTGTGGTGTTGTGTTGTATTTTATTTTGTTTATGGATATCTCCCTCCCTCCTTGTTCTATAGAGGTATACTAATTTTATATGTGAATTTGTAGGGCCTTGAGCCGATTTTGGAAATGCTATCGTAGTTGCAGTATTTGTATTTTGTTATTCCAAACTATATCTTTCTATTTTATGGACAAAATACTCTGAGGCATGTGAGTCTAACTTGTTTTTTTTACTTGTGCAAGTACTTAGAGCGAAGAAGAAACATGGGTTAGTAGACCTTTTGGGCTTTGTTTTTCAGGTTGAAGGGCTCATGTAAGACGAGACAAACCAACCCACCTAAAGAATGTAAATTTGTGTTATCTATGCTCTATGATGTGATGGGAATAAGGTAGAACACCACTTGAGTATTCCTACATGTGGATTATGAAATTTTAAAATGTTCTACATGTGATTTTAGAACTGTGAATTGAACAAATTGTGAAATTGTTTTCAACATCCTATTTACATGGGAGAGTGTCAATTTTTCTTTAGGATTTTAGTCTCTTTTATAATCTAGACATATTTAGGTTGTCCTAATTGTATGAACCCAACCCTATGTGTCCTTACATGCATTTTTTATTTTTGTTTGTGCATTAGATTCCCCTATGTTTTCGTCTTCTGGTGCCTTAAGTGGTTTAGGCGTTTATGGGTTTGTTTTAAATTTTAATGGGTTGTAAATTAACATTTCAAAGTTTATCATTTCGTTTTAGTTCACGTTATATGCCGAATTGGGGAATTGGTAATTCTTTATCTTATAATATCACAATATGTTTAACTTCAATTGTTATCTCATTTTGACGTATATGCTCATTTATATTTGTTCCATGAGCTTTATATAGCTTATATAAGCTATAACTTCTATTTGGAGTAATTAAATATGTCTAACTACCTGAAATCCATATAGATAAATATAAAAATAAATATTTAGAGTTTATAAATTTTCAAATGAATCTAATTCTTCTAACCCATTTATCTTAATAATAATTATTATTATCAAAGTAATTGTACTAAACAAGTGTATTTTTAAAATTCTAAAAGTAAGTTATGATGATGACAA
Organism: Piper betle; assembly: GCA_033002965.1. Lineage (NCBI taxonomy): Eukaryota > Viridiplantae > Streptophyta > Magnoliopsida > Piperales > Piperaceae > Piper > Piper betle. Next base: position 24,444 of record JAURVB010003265.1, on the reverse strand, counting down.
AAAAGGATAAAAACTTATCAACTGCTTACTTATCTTTATCTAATATATAAAAGCAACAACATTCAGTTTCTCAGAGGAGCCTCCACAACGCTTCTCGCCGTCGATTTCTTAAGGGAGCCTACAAGATACTTCTTAAGGGAGTCCACATGTTATCAATTACTATTACAATTTTACCCTTCTTTCTTAATGATGTACTAATTAAATATTTACTTTAGAAGCCTCTAGTTTATTAAAAGAGGCTCCATAATCCTTCTCGCCATCTGTTTCTAAAAGGAACCGCCATAACGCTTCTCACTATGGGGTCCATGCATTATAAATTTACTACATGTTATTAAATTAGGCGTGTCCTAATTAAATGTTTACTATAAAATTTTACACTTTTATCCAAAATTCAAGTATTTTACAATTTTATCCTTTATTATTCAAAAAGAGTATTCATTTAATATTATACGATTTTCAACTAGTTTTATTAGGAATATATGAATTAATTATAATATATATTGAACTAAGTTAATATATCTAATTTGAATCAAATTTCATTTAATCATTCTTTACATAAAAAATAAAAATTTTATTTAAAATTTAAGTATTCTAATTAAAACTAAAATATACTTGTTTGCACAAAATTATAACATGTGTTTGGCCCTGTGTAGAAACTTAAAAAATAGGGGATGCTGTCTCACACGTTGAGGGTTTATTCAGATTTATATAATGTAAATATTAGAATTCGGGTTACACTAAGGCACACTTATCCCTAAAACATATTGCAATTAAATCAACTACTTAGTACAAAATTTGCACAACAAAATAGCACAAGTTTAACTTTTCATTAATAAGTATTTTGAGGTACCAAAGTTTAAAAAGAAACTTTCAATTATAAAAATCTTTCCTTCACTCTATTATAGTGGGGTTTTGGGGTTTAAATCTGTCACTTAACAATGATTGCAATTAAGCAATTGTGACCATTTAAAGGAGCATTTATCACATGTGATACCCTTTGTGTGTACAAACTCAATTTAAATACTCTCTTTAGTAAATACGAATTTGACCAATATCATGTTTGATCAACTCGAGTTAGTTGAGTCAAAGTTAAATTGACTAAACAAGTTAGCAACCTTGAATTAGTGATTCAACTTAAAAAGGTTAAGCGTATGCGACAGAATTGGGTTAAGTGAGCAAACCGACTGAACTAAGTTTGACAAGTGCATAGACTCAACCAGACTAAGCTAGCTTGCAAATTGGCTAAACCGAGTTAGGTGAGTGCATAGATTCAACCAGACTAAGATAGCAAGTAGGCTTAATCGAACCGGGCGAGTATATAGACTCAACAAGACTAGGCTAACAAGTTGGCTTAACAAGCCTAACAAATAAAAATACACCGATGATTCATAGATAAACTTTATTTAAGTTTTCTCTCAAAGTTTATCAATTTTAGCTTCACCTCTTGGAGAACCTGTGAGTGAAAAATAAGAATAGGATGCTTTATTTATAGGAGAGAGGGGGTGCGGCTAATAACGAGCACTACACATGGATGCTTGCTTGTGATTGGTTGGTGATAGAATAAATTTGTCATTTAGAAGATTTTTTGTTATCCTTAAGATTTTATTTTGATTTTATTTAAAATTTATCAAAAAATCTCAAATAAATCTTGTTTGTTGTGTTTAATCACAAATTTGTAAATAGTTGGACTTATCCGAGATTGTTCAACGTCATACCACCCCCTACATTTTCAATTTTGTCAACTCAAGTATTTATTTATTCAAGTTTTACTAATATGAGTTATCTATTCAAAGCTCTATAATTTTTAAAATAACTATCATGAGTCATTTTTTCATTAATCACAAATTTAAGATTTATTCGATTTAACTGATTATATTTTGCCTTAATATCATTTTTATATTGAACTGTGTTCATACAGTACTATGAGATATTATACACTTTTAAATCATTCTTATTAGGAATATATTTATCAATTGTAGAGTATATTAAAAAATAAAATTTATTCTCGATATCTTAAATTTATTCTTTATATGTAGCCTCACATGTTAATTTAATTGTTCAATGGAGGCTTATCTTATTAATAAGCTTCTTCATGTGACCAAATATGATATTTAATTTAATTGGCTTACATAGATATATTAATAGTTAATTATGGAGGTTATGTATATGTAGAGACCAATATACTTATTGCTAATTTATTATGGAGGGCCAAATTAAAAATAAGAGAATTATATAACAAATTGGAATAAATCTTCAATTTGGGGGACCATGGTCTAAATAGTACATCTATAGAATTTATAGAGATTCAAGAGATCTATATAAAAAGTTATGATCACGAAATTAGATGAATGATTTTTTTCTAACATCTTAAAGCCAATAAAGAATAAAGATCATGACAACAATTTAGAAGATTTAGACATATGAGATTAGAATATTGCTTCTTTTGAATAATATTATTAATTGTAATTTATCTTTAAGTAATTGTTGTGTAAAATTGGATTTGGTAAATTTTATTTTTATCATATGCACTTAAAAAATAACAAAAATTTAAATTAATTTACCATATGTTTATAAATAATTATTAAAAATAAGTAAAAATCTTAATTAAACCAAATAAAGATGTCAAATTAGAGTAAAATTACATTTAATATTTTTTTAAATAACTAAAAAAATTTAAATTTTTGATAAAAATTAAAATTATTATTTAAAAAATATTCACAAAATTTGCGCATCGTGCGGGATACCAACTAGCATACTCTATTTTCAAAACCTCGTTATGTAGGGCCTACTAAAAAAGATTTAAATTAAAGTACAGCCGATGTAAGCCGTACAAAAGTATCACTCACTTTAATTTTTCTCTTGTTCTTTACGTGTACGTGGCTTGTAACTTAAATTGCCTTTCGGAGGCGCAGTAAAGTTCTTCCTCCAAGTTCAGTTCGGCGAAGTCCAGGTGCAAACTGCATCTTCTTTGCTCTTGAGGCAATTTTCCATGACGTCATTGCTAGAAGGCTCCATTAGACTAAATCCAATTCTTGGCTCTATTGAACTTAGCATTTTCTCATGATTGATATAGGCAAAAATTAGTAGGAAGGGAGAACCTAATATGCTTTAAATGGCATGCTGGAAATAAATAGCTTAATGACACAAGGAGGGCATATGCAAACGGCCTAATTAGATAATTTACTCCATAATTGCTCAATAGACTGAAAAGTTAAAACAAATAGTGAAGGAGGATTCTCAGCAAGAACAAATGGTAAAGAATCTATTAAAGATAAAATTGCCAAACACATCACATTATCGATTAGTATTCGAACAATTATTTTGCAATTTGTGAGAATACAACATGACAATAAATAGTACAAATAAATAGATGAGTATAAATAGAGACTGATCAAGTTTGAGCACAGCTGGATTAAAACCTCATTCATCGAATGAATGATACTTTCCCTGACTTTAGACGGACAGAAAATAACCAATAGGAAATTAATATATTATACATAGAATTATTCAGAACATCTCCTAAACCTATTTGATGTTGTTTATCTTAATCTTAAACGTATAATGATGAAATCCCCAACATATGACTGGTCTGATCTCTGAACTCTAATAATCTAATAACAGTTTAAATCATTTCCAAAATAAAATAAATAAAAGAAACAAAATGATGAACCTTGCTTCTGATAATTTAAAATAACCGACCCATATGGGCTTGTTCTTCTTTGCAAGAAATTGGCCTTAGAAGTGAACAAATACCAGAATTCCAAGGCTGCATTTCTGTGTTACTCATGATTGGCCCGCTATTTTCTGCATGGGCGAGGAAGAGTAGCCATTAATCTTGTCCTTCAGATGATTTCATCATTTCTCAAAATACTAAAAAGTACGTTTTCATCAAAAAACGTTCCGAGCTCCCATTGTGTGGATCTCTAATTATAATTTTACAACAATAAGAAAAAAAATTTCAATGTCTTGTATTTGCTCACGTTTCATCACTGGGTTCTGAATCTGCACCCATGCTGCTTTCTTCTACTTTATAATCTCTGCCCAACTCTTCTGGCACGGATGAGTTTTCAGGAACTCCGCTTGCTTCTGCGGTATAATTAGTTTGGGTAGCATTTATATGTGGTTGTTGCTTTTCCATCATTCCAGACAAAGCCAATCTTGGAGACCACTCCAGGACATCGTCTATGATATTTGAGACCCGTTTTTGGTACCTGCAAAAGAATTGCGCAAGTTTTTAAACATAAGGTTCTCCAATGTAAAGAAAAAATTAAACTATACGACACTATTTTTCACCATTATAGTTTTGCCAACGGCAGGACTGGTAGCAAAATGATTACATAAACTCTTACTCCAAAACCCACCAAAAAGGAAGCCTTATTGTCATCAATCAATACAATCAAGAAAGCTAACTAACACAATCAAGACATTTAAAAAACATTTTATCATGCAAGGTATATCTTTTAAGCATAAATTCATTCCTAAGAAAAGAGGATGCCTACTAATCACCTCCTTATCAGAATGCAACAAGAGCAAAATATGAATCCTCATGTCAGACCAAGCCCCTATAGCTTGCCTCAGTTACAACAAACTATAATGTTAATTATAAAATAATTAAGCTTCTATTTTACAATGGCTTGATTCTTGAAGCAACAAATGGGCATTTTATAACTGATTATGGTTGTCACAGGCAGATATTTAATGCCTTATACTGACAATATATCACCATCTAATAACCCATTTGTATACAGGCTCCCCGCTCCTGTTTATGAACCACTTCTAAGAAAATTCTCATATTTAAAAGGTATATCACCTGGCTCTGGCAGCATCATCAGGTGCATGGTGCCTCAAGATCAATACAACAACTATAGTAACTACAGCATAGAAAAGTCTAGAAGTCCATTTGGGCCGCTCTTCTTCATCTTTCTGTGGCCAGAAGCGGAACAACTCTGACAAGGTTGCTTCTTCTGCTAAAATATTAGGAAAAACCATACTCGTTTGCCAAGAAGAATCCATAGAGCGCCAAATATAATAGACCTCACTGCAAAATAAAATACAGCTGTGAATTTGTGGAAACAAGAGAGAATCTGTAACTTGGATAATCCTATCAATAGAAAAGTAACCAAAATGCTTAAAAATCTCAAATCACAAAAACAAGATGAGACAATAGAATCTTTAACAACTAGCACTGTCCAAGTCCAAAAAATATAACAGCAATTACACCATGTCATGGATAAATCACGCATACTACCTACAACTAATCAAAAATAGAGAAATAAGAAACAAAATCTAAAATCACAGACAATTTTATACTGTGAATAACTAGAAAATAGAAACAAACAGAGCTTCAAGTTTTACACTGACCCAGACTAAACTTTTAGCACAAGAAGTTGGTACAAAAATCAAACAAAGGAATATTCTCCAAAATCTAGATTAAACAGTAAGAACACAAATTAACAATATATATACAATCTTTCAGAAGATACATACATCAGCTTCATTAAAATGTATAGAATAATGTTAAAAAATTTAAAATTAAACAGCCTTCAGACATGTATTTACATAGCAGCAGGCTTAGTATCAGCAAAAGGATTCCAGCACAGGCGTATAGGACAAACAGCTTGCAATTATGAGGGAAGACTGGAAATAGGCAAATAGCAAGTGTCGCTACAGGCCATAAAAATGAAAGAAGTGTCTGCCAAAGTGGTCTTCTTTTGACATAATTCCACACAAAGAAGGCGTCATTTTCAGAGAACACTTGATCCTGCCAGACGTGACAGACACTTGATCAAAATGAAAAGATATACAGGATATATAATAAAAAACACTAAGGTTTCTATTGAATGAAACCAATAAGACATGCTTTTATTAAATTGTACTCTGTCATATGTAAAACAAAATTTCTGTTTTAGCATTATCTAGCTTCAAAATGAGCAAAAAAATCAAATCTACCTAGCAAATTTTCTTTCCTATTCATAAAGTTCTGGGTATAGGAAAATTCATATCTGGATGACGCAGAATAGTGCCAAAGATTATCATAATTCAAATAAAAAAACTACATATTTATGCTCTTTAGATAAACAAAGATGACAAAAAAAGGGAAGGAAAAACTCATACCGGGAAAATTTCTAAATGAGCTGGCCACGAGGACAATTTTTTCTTCCCAGGACGCACAGTTTTCACAACACGACCACACCTCACCAAAAGATTTTTTTAAGAAGAATATCACCTATGTCCTCTGCCTCAAGGTCATTATCAGAACCCAAAACCTCCTTAAGCTCGGGATGATTTTTTAAAAAGCTGACAAAATCCTTCCCTCTAAAGTACTCAACACGTGCCTCTTGCAAGACAGCCCATCTTGATTCAAGTTTCTTATGGTCTCTCACCTTGTCTGCAAATAACTTGAACACATCTTTCCCAGAAGATTGTTTCTGAAATAGAAGCACCAAGAATAACTCAAACCAAAACAAATAGCTGGCAGTTTAGAAATGAAATGTTTGATCAATATAACTTAAGATGCACGATATTACTCTCATCTTCCTCTTTCTTTCTCTTCATTGGATGCTCAATTCTAAATTTTCTAGTTAGAATGCCAATTAATATTTACTCATCTTTGCAACAAATCACCTAGGAGCCTTTAATACTCTAGAAAGCCTTTAAAAATGTTAATGACAAATTAAAATGAACAATGTCAGCACATCTCCTTCGTTCGTCTTGTCATAAAATGCAAAATTCAAAATTTCCAGTAAATCTCCTTTAATACTATAAAGACAAAACAACTTAAGATTAAAAATAAATAAATCAAAAATTAAAATGCACAAAATCAACCTCATCTTCTTCGTTCTTCTTGTCATAAAATGCCAAATGCCAAATTTCCAGTAAAATTTCCTTTAACATAATAATACAGAGATAATACAATTTAAGATTAAAAAAATAATCACAAATTAAAATGCACATAATCAATATCATCTTCTTTCTTCTATTTGCAACAAACCACCTACAAGCCTCTAATCCTAATAGCAAAAAAATATTAAAAAAATTAAAGATTAAAATATCTATCACAGATCTACAAAAGCAGCCAACTTTATGACCCAACAACAAACTAAATTGCAGCAACATTCACATGCCACACTTCGCCATCTGCCTCAATCAACCCACAAAGGCATACAAAGAGCAGGTACAATCAAATCAGTTCTCAGACTTCCTCATTCCAATCAAAACAAAGAAAAATGCACCCCCATTAAAGCAGTGAACGTTTTTTTTAAATAATAAGAAAGCAGAGAATGAGGAGAGAAGTGATGCAGACCTTGGGGGGGTGGGGTCGCTGCGTCGAACCCGTTTTTTGTCGGCGGCGGCCTTCTTCATCAAGAGCTCCGCCGCTCTCCGTCGTTGGAGATCGCCGGGGTTCGGCGCCAGGGGACGAAGGTTGGCCGTCGGGAGGGGAGAGGAGAGATCGGGTGCAAGGCCGGCCCAAAGTAAACCGCGATTGTATATTATTCCAACCTGCCATCTTTATTATTTTATTATTTGATTTGATTGGAAGTGTTTTTTTTTTTTTTTGTCACGCGAAGTCAATGATACATATTAAAAATGCACTATTTTTTGATAAAGAGATAAATTATTTGCTTTTTTATGTTTAGAGTTTTTCCAGAAAAAGGTCATACTATATAAATAAGTGTTTAATCGTAAGATAATTATATAGCTGATGCCAATTTTGCCCTTGCTTATGGGTTCAGTTAAATAGTGACGTTTTAATATTTTTTTATTATAAATGTCCAAGAGTTTACTTTTTATTAAGTAGGGCAAAATTTCCGATTTTTATTTTATATATAATTAATTTTTTATATTTTAAATATACTTGACTCGTAAATTGGTTTGTACGTGAAAAATAGAAAAGAGTAAAAGATGGAGGAGGGATGCACGTAAGAAGACTTGGAAGAAGCTGAAATCGTTAGGAACCAAATCTCCTTGCCGTCGCCATCTCTTGCCGGTATTAAAGTTGGGACAAACATGGAACTAACCCCTCATACAAGGCACCTCCGTCTATATATACCCCCATACCGCCGTTAAGCCCGTGCTTCCATCCTCATCTCCAAGCCATGCCCCGACTCCGTCGAAGCCCGCCGTCGCCGGGAAATTACCACAAAGTGCCTGCCCGGGAGAGAAGACAAATCAAAGACGCCACCTTTCATGTGATTTTCCAGCCGACCATCACCATCTGCGGCCACCACACGACGTACGATTGGTAGCCCACGCCGCCGGCTACAAGTTCCGACAAAATTTTGACGCCATCCACACTCGCCGTCACCGGAAAAGCTAGTGAAGTTCTGGCGAAACCCTCTATCGACGCCGCCATTATCACCGTTTTCTGGCCGGCCGGCAGCGTCTCCCTCAGCCGGTCTGGCCCGCCGCACCTTGTCATGTTCTGTCGATCTGGGCACTCTCCAGGACCAACCGTAGCCGCCGTCGCCGTCGCCAGAGCAGACAAACTGGTCGTTGCACCCCGTGCATACGAGTTTGCGTACCCGTTTAGGCAGACCTCGTTTGGTTGCCCGCAAGATCCGGCTACTGACGCTCTTATAACCGAAGTTCGTCAATCTGGTCAAGTCCGCAGCTGCGACTGTGTCCGTCACCTAACTCCCGAACCGCTTTAGTGGTTGGCACAACGCACGCCACTTCCACCGGGTACACCCAGACGCCATCCAGTCCAGACCGCTAACCCGATCTGGTTCGGAGTTATCTTTTGACCTAACCCGACCAAACCAATCTGGTCCGGTCACCTCATTGTTCCGGATTTGTTTGACGGCCTTTTTGTCCGTGGATTCACATAAAACTTACTACTCCTTTATTTTTGGACATTTCGAACACACTGATGAGGTCGATTTTATCATTTGAACACCAAAAGAAGCTCGGAACCAAAATGTTCCAGTTTTGGGAGCGCATTCCAAGGCAAACATAGAGTCCACTAATTTATATTTTTGCAGTCAACAGGTGTCCGAATAATGGATTGTGGGACTAGCCTACCATAGACTGACTTGTATCACTGCACATCGACGCAATGGAACCACGTAAGCGTTTGTGTGTCTCACTTTTATTTTTAGCGTAGTCTCCGGATTGTCATGTTCATAAGTGGGGGGTGCCTTCTTCGTGTCCCCAATGTTTATACAACCTACCCTAACAAATCTCGTTCCACCGAACGCTCATCCTAAGAATATAAAGCGACTCCACTCGAAGGAAGCAGGGTCAAACACCGTAGAATGAAGAATCCACAGGCTCCGAGTCTGGAAGACTAAAGAATGTGGCGGAGCACTTTGGAAGCCCATCACCCTAGTCAGCCTTCTCAGGTGGTGCAATGTAGACCATGGACTCAATTCCACCCTCCGAGTGAGCAAATGCAGGCTCAGGGATCCCAAAGCTACTTACCAACGATCAGATGACAAAAGATCAGGTGATTGCAATTAGACAATAGATGTCCTTCCAGCTACACTTCCACGTAGTGTAGGAGTCCACATCCCAGGAGTGTCTCGAACAAAGGGACCCTCCCTCTCAAGCCATCCACGTGCCTCCAATGCAGCCAACAAGTTATGCCCGCCGTGGCGCATTCGTAGCTGCAACCGACAAACACACTCGGTTTGTCACCCCTGAAGTATCGGGAGCACATGTAGCACCCGCCAGCCTCCTTCATGCCCATGCCAGTGCATACCTTTGGCCTTATACTCTTCTCATGCAGGCAACTTGGGGTTTAACAACGTGTTGCACCCTGGGTTGCATGAATCAGCCTTCTAACTCGGATTAGAGGAAAACCGATTCAAAAAACCCATTGAATCGGTTTTCATCCGAATCGGTCCGTAAATCGGCCGATTCGAGCCGATCCGACGATTCGAGCCGATTTGGAATCGGCCCAAATCGGCCGATTTCGGGCGCAGGGGCGGAGCACCGCAGGGTGGGGGGGCGGCGGCGGCGAGGGCGTGGCGGGGCTGGCGGGGGGCGGGTGCGGGGTGCGCGAGCGCGGGGCGAGGTGCGGCGGGCGTAGGGCGGGGTGGGGCGGGTCTGGGGGAGGGGGGCGGGGTGCAACGGGCGCAGGGCGAGGCTGGCGGGAGAGGCGGAGCAGGGGAGGCGGGGTGCGGTGGGTGCAAGGCGAGGCGGCGGCGGGGGCGAGGGCGACGGCGGGGCGGGGCGAGTGAGGGCGGGGCAGGGCAGGTCTGGGGAGGGAGGGGGCGCGGCGCGGCACACAGGGCGGGCTGGCTGGGGCGTGGGGCGCGGCGGTGGCGGCAGGCGGGGAGCGGCAGCGGCGGCTGCAGTGGCGACGGCGACAGCGGCCGCAGCGGCGACGGGGAAGGAGGGCGGATGCGGAGAGAAAGGGCGAGGGAAAGAAATAACACTCAGTGGCATTCTCGTAATTAAAACTTTGACTCGTATCCGACTCGAGTCAAAAATAATAACTAACTCTAAATAATTCAAAAAAATCTTAAAAAATATTAAAAAATATCATAAAATATAATACACACAATAATATCAAAATGACATCAATATCTAATATTTATATATTTATATTATAAGCTGTCAACAGTTAGCATGATCATTTGTATCATTCAAACGGAGCCCAAATCAACCGATTCTGCTGATTGACTCATCTGATCTCAATCCTTGTTCCTCTAAAAACCACTGATTCGATTGAGGTTCATGGTTAAACGAAGATTCGGCCGAGCAGCCACGTTGAAAGACCACTCTAAGATATTCTGTGACAATCAGTCTGCAGTACTCCATATTTCAAATAACAACAGAAGCCTCATCTAAATCAAAACATATAGAGATCAAGTTTCTTTGTTGTGAAAGAAAGAGTTCAGAGTGGTAAAGTATCAATAGAACATACTAGAACAAACTCCATGGTTGCGGATCCGCTTACTAAAGGATTACTACCCAAGGTCTTTCAGTTCGTTAAAGACTGCCACTGATGTGGCATCAGTATCATCTGACGACATGTCACTAAAGTGAGCTCGTAATGAACCGCAGCATTTTGGCCATGGGTCCACTCCGCTTTGGCATTCTCGGCGACCCCATAAGGCTGGACCAGCTGGTAAATAGGCATCGCTCAGATCAATCATATGTATTTCATGCTACACATCCATACTTGATCTATGTCATTGGATTATGTTGGTGTATGTGACCATGGAAGGTTTAGTTACGCTCAATGTGATCGAAAATCGCCTTGATCCGAGTATTGACATTGATTAATGGACGAGATTGTTATTTTGAGATATGACATATGTTTGGAGCTCATAAAGCTATACAATTATTTTGTGTATATATTAAGGTCCAAGTGGGAGATTATTGGTAAGTCGGACATAAATATATACATGAATCAGGAATTGTGTCATATGTTATTATATAAGGTTGGCTAAATTAAATTCGAGTCTACTAAAGTTGGGGGTTGTGAGCCATAAATTATGAGTTGTTGGAGACTTAATGAGAAGGGTGTGAGAGTTAACAGTGTAGATACCTGTACATAGAATTCTCTTTCGATTGTCGGTGGAATTGAGTTTGATGGAACTAAGGCTATAAATATCAGGGATGGTTACGGTCCCTGAATTGTTATCGGCTTTCGTTCGGTGTCCCATTGTCCAGAACTTCAGTTTAGAAAAACTAGTGCTTGAATTTGGAGGATTCAAAGCCTAAGTGATCTGAAGACTCGGATTACTTTATGGCAACGGCAGCGGCTGCCATTACAGCTGTTCCATTGCTGTTTCTCTCGATAATTGGATATGGGCTCTAAATTCTAAATAGCGGTCTGTCACACACATTCCATCAATTGAAGCTTGAGCTCACAAATCATGTTGAAAATAATATTTGATATAGGATACTTAGTGCCGGAAAAAGTTTCGGTTAACTCATAAAATGGAGCCAAGCATTCATGTATCACTCTAAATCATCTCATTCATCCTCAAAAGGACATATGAAATTCACATCAAAGCAATTATAATGTTCAAAAACGTCTTTGAAATCTAAGGCCACACCAATCATTTTGTAGGTAGAATTCCACCTAGTTTTCACATCAAACACTAAAGAATGTTTAGGTGCATTCAATTGACTTGCATATTTATAGAAACAATCACTCTTTATAGTTAAACCTTTAAAATATATTTCAGCACATTCACGTGCCTTCTCTATAGACTTAGCAATCACATTCAACTCATCTTAAACAATTAAGTTTAAAATATGAGCACAACATCTCACGTGAAAATAATCGCTTGCAAGATTTGGAGTTCTACTTGAGAAAAAACTCTATTTCTTTGGTCGTCTCATCATTTGCACTTGCGTTGATCAAAATGCAACATTAAAAACTTTTTTATCAAGTTGTCACTCACAAATTTTACTAATAAGACATTTGGTTATGCATTCTCCAATATGTCGACTTTCAACTTTGGCAAAATTCAAAACCTTTTTTTGTAATTTCCAATTTTCATTAATAAAATGAGTTGTTAAAACAATATAAATAATATTTTGTGAAGAAGTCCAAATATCATAAGTAAAACTAATTTGGCTCTTAATTTTTTCCAATATGTCAAACACATTCCCCCCCTCCCTTTTCATAAATTCCAAGACAATCTCTTATAATTATTCTCCTAGAAACCACTACAAATTGTAGTTGCAAGTTACTAACCCACTTTCTAAATCCTTCATATTCCATAATTGAAAATAGATACTCATGTAAGATAATTGGTGGCCAACTTTAACCTACTCCTTCCTTGATCAAATTTCCAAACTAATATTTTATTTTCTCCATCTTTTTTCACTCCCATCTTGAAAACTTGTTGCACAATATCACCACTCATGTTTTCTGTCCTCTTTATTTTGAAATTAGGGCATTCCCCTTTAACATGCCTCTATAAATGAGTAGTTTTATAACTTCCTGGTCCTTTAAACATCTTTTCACAATAACGACAAATAGCAGATGTTCTATTCTTTTCATATTTTCTATCAAAATATGCCCATCACCGAATATCATTTTTCTCTTTTTGATAATGTACTATCCATAGATTCTCCTTCTTTAGCAATCGAATTTTTGCTATCTTTTCCACCTTCACTTTGTTCATTTACATTTAGTAATGAACTTGCATGATCCATCTTTAAAAAAAAACATATCAAATTATAAACATAAAATGTCATAACTAGTGTAAATCAACTTCATTTATAAAAGTGGTACCAACAAATATTATTGATTGATAGTACCTATTCCCTCCATGATGCAAGCTTCCTTCACCAAGCAATTGCACAAATTCCTATAGCTCAAATACTGCATAATTTCGTTAGTATAAGCTTTTTTTACCTTATCCTCCAACAAAAAAATTATTAACTTAATAATTATTAACCTAATAAAATAATAAGTATTAATTCTAAAATGAATAGATATAATATAAAAGACTTAATCATTATTTAATTGAGAATTTACATGTAAAGTTAATAATCCACGAAAGAGAAGATAGATGAGGCAGGCAAAGAGTGACGGAGGCAAGCGACGAGCGGTGGCAAAGGGCAGCGGAGGGGTTATGTGGTGGGCAGGGTGGCGAAGGGTCTGAAGGTGATGCCCAGGGTGGCAGAGGGGTTACAACGCGAACAGAGAGTGGCAGCGGCAGGCGGTGGCGGAGGGGTTACACGGTGCGTAAGGTGGCAGAGCCGCGGGTGACGCGTAGGGTAGCAGAAGGGGTCCGTAGGTGGCGTGGCGTACGTGGTCCTCAGGTGGTGGCTGACGGGGTACGTAGGCAATGGCGGCTGACTGGGTACGCAGGCGGTCGGGGGCGTGCACAGGCAGCGCGCAATGGTGGGGGTACGCAAGCGGCAGCGACGTGCAGGGCGGCAAAGGTCTGTAGGTGATGCACAGGGCGGCCGAGGGGGTCCGCAGGTGGCGACAGAGGCTGTACTTAGGGAGCGCCCAGGCTGGTTGAGGACGGTGGCAGCGGCGAAGGAGATGAGGGCTCTCTCCCTTTCTGTGAACACTGCTCGTTAGGGTATTGTGATTGTGATTTCGGACTGTCTACGGACATTGCTTGGGCACAACGGATAATTCGAACAATGACTCGGTCAGATAAATTTTGTCCGATAAAATTTTGGACAGACGCAGACAACAGCTTGTCCGACATCCGTCCGACCGATGCCCACTCCTAGCTGCAACATCACCATGTCAGAAGCTTCAAGCACTGCAATCATCTACGCCCAACATGGTGTATCAACAACTCATTCGCACAAAATCGGTGTTCCAATACTCACATCTTTGAGTGTAACCAGCAATGCAAAGCAAATTCAACAGCAGAAGCAAGAGGTGAAGCGACAATCATCTGCAGCAACAATCCCGATTTAACCCACAGGTGAAGCGACAAAGAAGCTTGTCGCGGACCAAAGCCTGCGCGGTGGGAAGCAAATCCAATCTCCTCACCCAGCATACCTTCAAAAGAGGAAGCATATGCAAAAGGCCACCAACACCCGAAGATTGAGGAAAAGTCCACGCAATCCCCAAAGCACTCACTAGAGCGTCTTTCTCAGCACTTCTATCACTGACATCTACAAGACAAGCTCCAAAACAATTGATGCCTGTCTTTGCATCAGAGGATCCAGCTCTTACACCATCCTCACATGTTCCAGCTTTCAAGTTAGACACTTAATCCAGGTTAGCGGTGTTGCAAGAAGAATCCCTTCAGGCTGCCACTTTACTTGCTGCATCTGCCTCGTCAACAATGTCAACAAAATTGTTGCCTGACACTGCCTAGCCAACTTCAACACTGGTCACACAACTACCTCAACCAACCCCCACTCAGGGTGTTGTTGGGTTTATCCCATATCGGTCACAGAGGGTATTGGTCACTTGTATATAAGATAATAAGAATGTTTTATTCCTTAAGCTTTTAGATTAAGAGAGACTGTATAACCTCTGTAGTTACAAATCACTTTTGAAGGTCTCCATTGGGCTCTAACAGTATTATTAGAGTTTAGTTTTGCCTACATCAAGTGTGGTTGTCTCCTTTGTGGGTTATCTCACATCGATGGTTTTGAGATTGCTCGATGTGTGAAGGAGAGTTGTTGAGTTTATCTCACATCGGCACATCGCATTGGTCGTGGGTCCCATCGGTCAATCGATAGCGTCGAAGGCGGAGTTGTTGAGTTTATCCCACATCGGTCACATCACATAGGTCATAGACAGTTGCCAATTGTGCTTGAGGTCGTAGATGTCCCACATCGGCTCACATCACATAGTGTCGTAGACGGAGTTGTTGAGTTTATCCCACATCGGTCACATCACATAGGTCGTAGACGGTGCCAATTGTGCTTGTCTCCTTTGTGGTGGGTTCCACCCCTGACAGGAATGTTGGTTTCAGGATCGCTCCATGTGTGAAGTGTAGGTTGAATTTATCCCACATTAGTCATATCACATCAATTATAGAAGGTGTTGGTAACTTGTATATAGGTTAATGGGAATGCCTAGCTTTTGGATTAAGAGAAGCCTGTAACACCTCTCTGTAATAAGAGAGGCCGTGACACCTCTTGCAATTAGAGAAGCCCGTGATACCTATTACAAATCCCTTTTAGGGGCCCATTGGGCCTAACAAGTGGTCCTTAGCCTTTCGATATCCTCCACAGCCTTATGCACTTCTACCTGGGGACCTGCACGTCAGGTCACTCTCATGCCAGAACATGCCTTGGCGATACCATTGGTAGTCCCTCTAATTTTTCCTATGCCTCATAGTGAGATTAAGCTGAAGCCACATTGTAATTCAATTGACCTAGATGATCGTGGAGAAGGGGTTACAACTAGTTTATCCATTGTTCATTTTGGTGATATCCATCACTCATTTTGGTGAATATGACACTTCTACTTTCATAGCATTCTACAAGTAAACAAGTTACAGGGAGGCTTCCTTGCATCTGATTATATTATTTCAAGTTTGAACATCTTATGGAGATTAATGATGGAGACTCACGGTGCTATTCTAAAGCCACAAATTCTTCCACCCAAGAGAGTCATCATGTTTACTACTTTTGCATCTATGGAGGCTCTGAGCTTTTAGCTCTCATTTTCAAAAACGCCTTTTGTGCTCCTACACGCCCATTTTGCTTTGACCCGGGCGGGTTATTGCTCTTTCGATTCTTGCACATGGTTCCTTATAGCAAAAATTAAAAAAAAAGAAAGAAAAATCGGAATACAAAGTCCGCACAGGGAAAGTTCGTGCCTTTGATTTTCCAAACAGGAAAAACTTTTTTTACAAGTAGAGGAGACTTCAGAGCATGGAAATGCTGCAATTGATGAATCTTTTCTTGCATAACATGATGTTAACGTGTATAGTAATTGCCGTTCGTTTACCATATAGCTAGCTCTTAGACATGTGTTAAAGAAAAATAATCTTAAACTTGTGTTCTTAGACACCTGTCGGCACAACTACCATCCCGATCTCTTTCGTCTACTGGTGTGAGCACTGCTGATCTGGTGCTTGACCTTTTCCTCATATTTGTTTGGCATGGCAACTCCTCCACCCTCTTGTTGAGTCACCTTTGACTTCGATGCCTTCATGCCGAAGTGGTTTCTTCTTGTTTTTTTCTTTTTATGGAAGCATTGCTCTAGATAAACGCCAGTGAGGAGGTGGAAAACTGTTTGAGCTTAAAATGATATGGTAATTGGTAAGCAAGAACAACCCTATCTATTATGAGCTGGGGAGAGTGAAATACTTCAAGTCTAAGATTGAAAACTTCTAGCAAGTGTGATAGATCATACATGGACGAAAACCCAAAAGTGGTTGTGTAGAATTATTGGGAAGAGCTTCCCAAGCAACAAATCGAGGAGTTGGCTCTCTATCACAGAACAAGCTAAAATCTATAGGATAGATTCCTCTTGTGACTTCGTATCAGAAGAGAAGAGAAACGGTAAAGAAGACCTGTTGTTGAAAAAGGGCGTCTGAAATGGTCATGAAAGCCATGGAGGGGACGGTCCGGTTTTGTAATGTTAAAAATATTGCTCAAAAATTGTTCCAAAAGGAGTTCACCAGCAATTAACGAGGAACCTTACTATCAAAGTATCAACTACTGGAATAAAAATATCAGCATCTTTCGAATTTAACTACCCCATTTAAATTAAATAGCTTTAATTTTTTTATATAAATAAAAATACCTTCGTTATCCAACCATCGTCCTTGGAATATAGTGACCAATATTAAAGTCAACTTACATAAAAATTTCATTTATAACTAATATGAGTTATTATCGTAAAAGACACAAAAAACCATTGGGGGCGCCTTTATAAGTGTTGGGTTGTCCTTCCTTAATAAATAGAAATTGTAACCCTATTTTGGGCAATAACCAAGATTTTGTAGATTTGGTTAGTTGAAAAGAATAAAAACAACATCCCTGCTTTTCATCTTTGGCTTTTGGGATTTTAGTTTTTAGAGTAAAAGGGTCAAAAAGGAGAAAGGAAAATTGAAGAGTTTGTTCTCCTGTAGATCTTTTATGTATCAAAATTGTGATATAATTAATTTGATCTGGCCGTTTGTCCTATGGTTTTTTCCCAAATATGAAGATTTTCACAAAAAAATTGGTTTGTCCATATTAGTTTGGTGTATTTATTTTGTTTGATAATTCTAGTCATTTTTCAGTTGAAATGGGGATTTTGTTTGGTTAACCTCAACAAGTGGTATCGGAGCATGGTTATTTGATTGGCAAATTTTGGTTGTTGATATTTGATGCCCGTTAGGTGTTCAACAAAATTTCTAAGAGCCTAGTTGGTGTGTTTGTGATTTATATTTCAACAAGATGGCTGATGAGGAGCATATTAAAATGATATCTCTTAAAGGGCCGAGTAACTGGCACTATTGAAAGGAAAGATGATTGATCATCAATATTCCAAGGATTTGTATGAACTTATCACTCGTGAAAAACTAGCAGAGGTGACTGATAAAGATTAGAATAAGTTGGATAGGAAGGCTATGGCCTGTTTGAGACAATGAGTAGATGAAGTTGTGTATTATCATATTTCTGAATTAACATCTTCAAAAACAATATGGGATGAACTCCGAGAAGTTTATGAGAGGAATACTACTAGAAACAAGACAAGGAAATTAGTGAATTTGAGGTATAAGGATGGAAGTGACATAAGTCAGCATCTCAATGAGATGAAGAGTATTATTACTCAACTTGCCAGGATGAAGAATGACAAGCTATCCTGCTCCTCAACACAATGTCAGAGAACTGGGAAACATTGGTTATCTCTTTGAGCAATGCTGCTCCGGATAGAAAACTCAAAATAGACATGGTAACAAGTAGTTCATTAAATGAGGAGTTGAGAAACAAATCTCTACCAATTTCAGGGTCTCATGCATTAGCATCAGAAGAGACAAGAGGTAGATCAAGAAATAGGGATACAAACAGAAGGAACAAGAGTCGAGGAAAGTCTAAATCCAGGAAGCACTTGAAGTGTTATTATTGTGAAAATACAGATCATTTCAAAAAGGATTGTTGGAAGCTCAAAAAGACTTGAAAAATAAGGATAACAATGATCAAGGAGAAACGAATACTAATGTTGTGCATGATGATATGGTGATTCTTTCTGATTGTGCAAATTATTGTTTGACGGCCGATTGTGATGCTAGTTGGGTAGTTGACTCAAAGGATTTTTCCATATAACTCGAAGCAGAAATTTCTTTACTACTTATGAACCTTTGGATTTGGGTATAGTGAAGATGGGAAATAGTGATACTTTAAAAATCGTGGGACTTGGAGATGTGCATAAAGTAACAAACATGGGTTACAAATTAGTGTTTAAAAATGTCAGACATATTCCAGATTTGAGGATGAGTTTGTTGTCAATTGAAGTGCTTGATGATGAAGGATTTGATTTACAATTTGCACAAGGTGTGTGGAAACTTGTAGAAGGTTCTCTTGTTGTTGCTAAATGAAAGAAGTGTTGTAGTTTGTACAAGATTGAGACAAGTCTAGTTCGAGGGGAGGTTAATATCTCCTCACTTGATTTCACTGTTGATTTATGACACTATTGATTGGAACACATGAGTGAGAAGGGACTAGAGACGTTGAAGAAGCTAAATCTTTTTCTCAAGGTCAAGGACATCACAATTAGACCTTGTGAACTATTGTTTGGTGGGCAAACAACATAGGATATCCTTTGCATGCATAAGTACGAGAAAGTCAGAAGTTCTTGAGTTGGTACACTCTAATGTGTCTAGGCCTATGGAGGTAAAATCTCTTAACAGTTCTACTTATTTTGTCACTTTTATTGATGATACTTCTAGGAAGGTATCGGCTTATGGCATGAAAAATAAAAGTGATGTTTTTGGCTTCTTTAAGAATTTTTTGTATTGGTTAAAAGAGAAATCAGTAAGCTTTTGAAATGCCTTAGAAGTGATAATGGTGGTGAATATTATTCTGTTGAGATTGATGAATATTCTAGCAAACATGGGATTAGGCATAAGAAGATGATTCCTTATACTCCTCAACATAATGGAGTGGCTAAAAGAATGAACAAGACCATCTCTAAGAGGATTAGAAGTATGTTGTCTTCAGCTAAGTTGCCTAAAAGCTTCTGGGGTGAGGCCATGAGCATAGCTTGTTATTTGATCAACAGATCTCCCACACATGCCCTGGATAGTGACATACCAGAAAGGGTTTAGAGTGACAAAAAGGTCATGTTATTCTCATTTGAGAGTCTTTGGTTGTAAAGTCCTTGCACATGTGCCCAAGAAGCAAAGGGCTAAGCTTGACTCTAGAGCCATGGAATATATTTTTCTAAGATATGGTGATCATAAATTTGGATACAAACTTTGAGATCCTAAGAATAGAAAACAGATTCAAAGCAAAGATGTAGTTTTCAGGGAGGATCAAACAGTTGAGGACTTTGGCAAGGAAGAAGTTTCTCAAACAAAATCTAAGGAAAGCTTGGAAAATATAAAAGAACATTCAACCTCAATTAGAAATGAATAGGAGGCTCAGGATGACGCAATTATTCCCCCACCTAGTGATGATGAGGGTGAGGATGTGGTGTAGGATGATATTTCTAATTAGTTTGTTAATGATGTTGGACAGGAACAGGCAAATGTCTAATCAAGGGCAGCCAATTAATGTGAAGAGATTAGCTGGTGAAATAGTTCCATCAACAAGATATCCATCATCAGAATATGTGAAAATCACTGAATGTGAAAAACCAGAAAATTTCAATGAGGTCAAAGTTCATATAGAAAAGGAGAACTGGTTGAAGGCAATGCAAGATGAGATAAAATCTTTGCATGAGAATCACACCTATGAGTTGGTAGATCTTCCTAAGGGGAAGAGAGTATTGAAGAATAAATAAGTCTACAGGATCAAACATGAATGAAAATAACACACAACCAAGGTACATGGCAAAGTTGGTGGTGAAGGGCTTCGGACAGAAGAAAGGTATTGATTTCGATAAAATTTTTCTCGTGTTGTTAAAATGTCTTTTATTAAAATTATTCTGGCTTTAGCTACAACTGTAGATTTGGAAGTTGAACAGTTAGATGTGAAGACTGCATTTCTTCATGGTTATCTTGAGGAGACTATATACGTGGAGCAACCAGAGCGTTTTGAAGTTAGAGGAAAAGAACAAATGGCATGCAGACTGAAACAAGAGCTTGTATAGTTTGAAGTAAGCTCTTAGACAGTGGTACAAAAATTTTGATTCTTTTATAGAAAAGAATGGGTGCAGGAAGTCTGTTTCTGATCACTGTGTGTTCATCAAGAGGTTTGATGATGGTCACTTTATTATTATGTTGCTTTATGTGGATGACATGTTGATTGTAGGATATGATGGAGCCAAGATTGTAAGTTTAAATAAGAAATTGAATAAATCTTTTGTAATGAAGGATTTAGGATTGGCAAAACAAATCTTGGGGATGTCCATTCGGCATGACAGGGGATCTAGAAAGCTTTGGGTGTCATAGGAAAAGTACATAGAAAAGTTACTTAAAAACTCAACATAAAAGATGAAAAGCCAGTTTGGAGTTCCACTTGGGGGTCACTTTAAGTTGAAGAAAAGTGACTTAAGTGAAATAGAGATGAAGGAAGTGACAAAGGTTCCTTATGCTTCTGCAGTTGATAATTTGATGTATGCTATGGTTTGTACAAGGCCTGATATAGCATAAGCAGTTGGAATGGTTAGTAGATATTTAGCAAATCTAAGAAAATAGCATTGGTAAGCAGTTAAATGGATAATGAGGTACTTGAATGGTACATCCAAAATATGTTTGTGTTTTGAGAAGTTATAAACCTTTATTGGTTGGCTACACTGATGTAGACATAGCAAGTGACTTGGAGATAAGAAGGTCAATATGTGGGTTTGTTGTTAATTTTGCTAATGGCTGTCTTGGAATCTAGGTTGCAAAAGTGTGTTGCATTATCTATAACTGAAGCTGAATTTATTACTACTACAGAAGCTTGCAAGGAGATGCTATGGACAAAGAGATTTTTGAATGAAATTGGTGTTAGACAGGAGAGATACATTGTACACTATGATAGCTAGAGTGTAATTCATCTTAGTAAGAATTCAAGTTTTCATTCAACGAGCAAACACATTCATGTGAGATATTACTTGATAAGAGATGTATTGCAAAGTAAATCACTTGAGCTAACAAAAATTTATACTATAAGGAATGTTTCAAACATGATGACTAAAGTTGTGTCAAAGGAGAAATGTATTTACTGCAGAATGGAGCAGCTGGATGGAGCTTCCCATGTCCGCTAGAGGTATTTCATTGAGTCGAAAAGGAGAGGTTTGTTGGGTTGTCCCTCCTCCATAAATATATGAAATTGAAGCCCTATTTTGTATAATAACTAAGATTTTGTAAATTTGGTTAGTTAAAAGGAATGAAAGTAACGCCCGATGTTTTTCTTCTTTAGTTTTTGGATTTTGGTTTTTGAAGAAAAAAGGCTAGAGAGGATAAAGAGAAAATTATGTGGATTGAAGAAATGTGAATGTTTTGTTGAGATTTACTTAATAGTAACCTCACTAAATTTTTAATCTGTAATTCTTTATTTTTTTCTTTGTGGTTAATGCTAATTTTGTAAAAAGTACAGTAGATTAGTATTATAGAGTTTATTCTCTTATGAATCGTTTCTGTATTAAAGTTGTGACATAGTGAATTTGATTTGGCTATTTTTAGCATGATTTTTCCCAAATTTGGAGTTTTTTCACATAAAATTTGATTTTGTCTATATTGGTTTGGTATATATATTTTGTTTGATGATTCTTATTCTTTTAAGTTGAAATGGGGATTTTGTTTGGTTAATCTTAACAAAAAGTATTGCAATATGACTCCTTTGGGAGACTTTCCTTAATATATTAATACCTAGTATACAACAAACCATACTTGTCCATGAGTCCACCCATGAAAATATCTTCCCAATTTATTAAACCCCAGAGACTTTTCTCAAATATTATTTAAGTAATTAAAGTATTTTTTTCCAATAAATCTCAAGAGCATCAATAAGGACGTGTCAACCACAGTCCCACGCTTCCCTATTAATTGCAACGAAGGTAGAAGTAAGTGGTAGTAAATACTCCTTCTTTTTAAAATAAAAAAGGCCAAATGACGGCAAAAAAACATCAGTTAAAAAGCCAATCAAAAAGGTAATAAAAGATAAATGCCCAAGCCTTATAAACTAACCGATATTTTTTAAATACGTGTCTGACGTGGGCCATACAACGGACCGAAAAATGTTTTTAAAACAAACTATACCGTATAACCCCTCCCAAAGGGTTCACGTGGCCCCATAGTTGTTGTGGTATAAAAAGTCAATACCGTCGAGGCTTTGAAACAGGGGAAAATGGTTGTATCTTCTTCTTTTACATATAATTTATAATTTGATTATTATTGATAAAATTTTAAGTTTATAGACATTGTTTTAACGGAAATGATGTGATCAATTATGCCATTTTCACCTAAAACTAATATAAGGTTAAATATGGAACTTTCTTGACAATTAAATGCCATAACAAGGTGATCTTTCTTATTTTAGTTTACTCGTCTACTAGCAAGGGGATTGAAAAGAGATTTTAGAGCTAATACGCAATATTACATTAATTAATTTAATTCTGTTTATAACCTACCATAAATTCAAATCGTAGACCACAATCGACAATATTTCTATTTTAAAAGAACACAAGTTCTATCTCAACAATAGATCAATCAAAACAGCTTTAATGAAGGATTATTGAGTCAAAAAATCAATTATATATTTAATATATAAAATCAAATAAGTCAATTCTCTTAAAAGGTAATTTATCCTCACTAAAATTAGGATTTAGATGGGGCCCTCGATCATGGACTACACATCAATATAATTTTAAACGTTATTATTTGCTCATAATGAGATAAATATGTCACAAGTAAATTTGTTTATTGATATCAATACTTGGTGGTTTGGATTCGGCTTTCGCAATGTCCACATCCCTACAACCTATTAATGGCGGACATATTATCATGAACATGCCCCCATCCACATCTACATCCATGCGGACATAAAAATGTCCATTTGATGGTTAAATAGACATGTACGTAGACGCAACAAATAGTGTCCATCGCTAACCATAATTAACCACATCTACGCCCTTTCATTAGGCTAGACAATTTTTCTAAAAAATCTCTTTTTTCCCCTTTTCTTGAATTGGATAACAAAAAATAGAAGTATACTTTTTAATATATTTATCACGTCAGATGAACTATGAGAGAGATAGAATTTTGAAACGTTAAAGTGAAACGGTCTTTTATATATGATATGGATGCTGTACTGCAACATAAGCCATCTTGGCTGTCGTTGCAGTGTTCCAGTCGTTGGATTTTATCCAACGGCTGGACATTCCCCCCTCACCCTTACAAAAAAAAAAATTGGGTTTTTGCCGCGCTCTCCGCCCCGCCGCTGCCGCGCTGCTCCAACCAATGCTGTCACCACCTACGCCACCGTCGTCAAGTCCGTGCGGTGCCCTCTCGCCGTGCCCTCCACGTCCCGGCCGCCCCCCATGCCGCGCCACTTATCTAGCCCACCTTGGGTCACCCGGGAAAGAATCAAGAAGGGAGGGGCGTCGTTGGCCGGTGGCATCGTTGGCCGGCAGTGGGCGACCGGCGATCGGACTGGCTCGGTGGAAAAATAGGTTCGCCGGCGAAACAGGGGAGGGAAGAGGAAAAGGCAGGGAGTAGTTTCAGTAATAAAAATTTGACTCGGTCCCGACTCGAGTTAATATTACGAAATATATCCTAAAAAATATAAAAATAAAATAAAATACCATAAAATATAATAATCTATTATAATTCAATTATTTTATTTTATGATATTTTTCTGTATTTTTTATATTTTTGGGATTTATTTCGTAATATTGACACAAGTTAGGACCGGTCAATTAATAAAAAAACCCATATGGATAAATAAAAAAATAATAGTAAGAGT